>JAMKCH010039520.1:0-231465 GCA_023653785.1 Ophioderma brevispina | reverse complement strand
TGAAAATGTGCCAATGCCGCTTTAAATTTAAATTTCTTTGCCTTTGTTTTAAAAATCTTTAATGGACAGTTTCGCCATCAGTGTAAAATCACACGAACCCTTTATTTCCGCAAATTGCGTACAATTACCACGTTACTAATATTCACCCCCAATTTACAAACATGGACTATTCCGGGCGACGAAAACAAAACACTCCATTTCTTGAAACAATTTGCCCAGGAGAAGACTTCATTCCGGGGCTTCATTCCAGAAAAAACAACCACCACACAAAACAACCAGGGAAACGTACTACAGCATTTACAACATTAACATTCGTTCCTACAACAACAAGAAAACGTACGTTATACAACATTTACAACATTAACAGTCATTCCTTAAAAAAAAAAACCTGTTAATATCACCAACGATTAACATAGGCCCTATATTGCCTTTAAAAAACCTGAAATATCACAAAACGATTAACATACTTCCTAACAAACCACGGTGAACATGGAACGTCCTTTCAATAAAAACAACATAAACATTAAACATATTTGTCCCTTCAAAACAATAACAATTCCTTCATATTCAATTCGTACGTACTTGTTAAAACGACGCACACACACCCAGCTTATATTCTACCAAACAGACGCGTACGAGGGGTTGGTACGGAAGGTGAAAACTGAGGGCGCTAAACATCATTCAGATGCGAAGGGTAGAAGAGAATTATGCCTTTACTTTAAAATTGAAGTTCATGTAAGGTTTTAGTAATGTGGTTCCTTCTGATTATCTGTGCTTTCTTCACCAGACGACCAGGCATCGTCTCCTGATTCCTCGTCTAAGTCATCAATTAGTTCATGCCCACTATCTATGCCAGCTAGCTGATTTCGGCGTATTGACAGACGTAGATTGCGTCAGTGATGCATCAGCTGTTGGCATATGAGCCAGTTCATCGTCATTTGGCAGAGCTGCACCCTCATACCAAATGGACGAAAGGATGTCGTCGACCCGTCTTCAATCTTCCAGCCATACTAGTCCATCCAGAAGGACCCTCGTTCCTCCCTGTGTCCATCCCCCCTGTGACTTAGCCACCGAGCGAGTAGCGCGACGCTACGCGCTCGGTGGCTCTGTCAGTGGGAGAACGAGGGTCCTTCTAGATGGACTAAGCCATACTTGATAGGTTCTAGGTGTTTGAAAGATCCATCTAGGCAGAGTGTCATTCCGTGAACGACTAAATTTACACATTGTATGTGACACCCATAGACTTTCTGTCTATTGGGAGTCTTTTGGAGGGAGGAGGGAGTGAACTTGAGTTTGCCGGATCTACTCGTTATCATGGCATGCAACGTCTAGATACAGTACTTAGTTTTGTTGCAAACGACATTGACCCTTTTTCATTCTTTCTCTTCTATACATTACTGAGAATTAGCAACTGCATCTTCAAAAGCTGGTATAATGTATCATAATGTCAAGGTCTTTTCGCAGCATCTTAAAGAAGACGTTTGCCAAGCTCTTCTTGCCTTTCACGTACTAACAGGAAGTAATTTTACTCCTTTGGGTGGTAGAAGTCGGGATGTTTCAAGAAAATGCAAGTCAATACAGCCAGCGCCATTTCTTCGATATCAAGCTTACAGTCTCCTCAAGCTGATAAGTCAAGTGAAAGATTTCGCCCTTCGTGTAGTATACCGTACAACAGACCAAGAAGACTATGCATGAGAGTCGCTATGCCATGGTAACGAGTAGATCCGGCAAAGAGCGCAAATTTACTCCCTCCAAGGGAAAGAAAGTCCATGGGGTGTCATATGCAACGCAGGGGTGCAAAAAAGTCATTTTTTCCTCAGGAGCAAGATTTTGCCCTATCAACTTCCTCAATGAGTCCAATCCCATCTTCTTAGTCCTTCTTCCCCTTATTTAAAATGGACATAAACCGCATGTGAATGTTAAAAATGTTGTTTCCATAGTCCATGTGCAGAATTTGTACGACACAACATTAAGCGGGTGAGGTGCAGGGTCCCACCCAAGGACTCGTGCTTTGGGCCCGGAAGGGGATGCAGGGGCAGGCCCCTGCAGGGTCCAGGGCGGAGCTCCCGGGAGCTTTGGATTTTAAGCTATTCAGAACCTTTAAGACGACTATTTTTTAAGATTAAAGGGCCATGGTCCCGATTGCAAATAGCCTCGTCCCCAGAGCTCCAGATTTTACCAGAAGTGTCACAATTTTGGTATCTGAAGAAAACTACTATTTTTCTCATTTACCCTGTGAAATCTTAGGACTGAGGAATGTTTGGTGTGGATGTTATGAACGAAAATTGGCCCATTTGGTTACCATTTTGGATTTTTATTAACACAGAGTGCTCTATGGGCTTACCAAAATCAATTGCTTTTAGCTTCTCACATCAAACGGGTTGAAATATCGGCGCGAAACTTTACAGATGGGTTTTGGGGTGAAGCTGAAAACTTATATACTTAAGTTAAATGGGGTTATCCACCTTTAAAAAGTAAAACTTGTTCTTGACTTATTTGTACGCTGCCACTTCACCCCCCCCCCCCTTGATTCCTCAAAATTATGGACCATCCACAGACTCACTGGTTGACCTCAATCCTCACCCCTGCGTTGTGAAGGTTGATGACTCGATCACTGATGGTCAACTCAGTTAATCATAAGGCATACTTAGCAGACCTACTTATAGTTCCCCCAAATTTTACATTATAGAGTATGAAAATTAATTTCCTGTTTCCTCTTTTTCTTTATTCTGTGAAAAGAATTTTGTTAATTCTTGAAGTTCTGCTGCTTCAAAGTTAATGTTGACATTTTAATTCCGTTTAATTCAATGAAAAATCTTTCTGTGTTTTAGATTTGTATTTCTTTTCCTCAGATTTCTAACTTTCGCTTCCACAATTCATTGTTCACAACCACTTTAATTCCTCACATATTTTTCTAGGTTTCTAAATTTCAAGTTCTTCTATTCCTCTTTATTTTTTCCGCATTTATTTTTAAACCATTAGCACTAGTTCCTCATCAGCCTGGACTGACTTTCTGAGCCTTCCCTTTTTGTACTGATATCATACTCTAATTTTGTCTTTAATATTCACAATCCACATGTTTAAAACCACTTTCATTCTTTTTTTCCTCATATTTTCCTAGGTTCTTTTCCTCACATTTTCCTCAGTTCCTTTTCCTCACATTTCTCCCAGCTTTCTTTTCCTCGCATTTTTCCTAGGTTTCTTTACTCACATTTTCCCTGGATTTATTTTCCTCACATTAGCCCTAGATTTCCTTTTCTAACATTCCCCCTGGGTTTCTTTTCCTCACATTTCTTCTAGGTTTCTTTTCCTCACATTATGGTAGGTTTTTCCCTCACATTTCACCCAGGTTTCATTTCCTCATACATCTCCAAACTTTTTCCCACATTTCTCCTAGATTTCTTTCCCTCACATTTCCCCTAGGCTTCGTTTCCTCACGTTTCTCCTAGATTCCTTTTCCTCACATTTCCCCAAGGTTTCTTTTCCTCATATTTTCCTAGTTCTTTTCCTCACATTTTCCTCAGTTCCTTTTCCTCACATTTCTCCTAAGTTTCTTTTCTTCACATTTTCCCTGGGTTTCCTATGCCTCAACGTTACCAACCCTAGGTTTCCTTACCTAGAGTTCCTCTCTCCTGGCAATTTAGAGAACTATTTTTTCTGTCGTTTCTATTTTCCCTCCCCCGTCTTTTCTATTTTTCCCTTCCCTTATTTTCCTCTTTGTCCCTTTTCTACCAGTTTTCCTCTTTCCTTTTATTTTTTTCCCCTCAAGATTTTTTCCGCTTTCGTCGTCAACCCGTCTTCAATCTTCCAGCCATACTTGGGTGTGTCTAGCTAGATGTAGGATCCATCTAGGCAGTGCGTCATTCCGTGAACAACAAATTTACACGTTGCAATTGATTTGGTCAACTTTAAAATGATGTGGGGCTCCTGAATTTGTCAAGACCACGCATTATTTAAACACGATTTTTTTTTCACTTTTCATCCTTGTTTTTCAACCCCAAAAATATCATTATAAGTATAATTATACCATCTGAGGTATGAAGTCGACTTTTAGCAACATTTCTGCAATATTTGTAAAATGAAACAACGTATTACGAGCCCCCAAAACGAAGTTGTTTCAAACGTTTTTCTACCAACTGGAGAGGTTCAGCGCTGCACATTGTTTTCATGTGAAACCGAAAATAAAGCATTGCCAGCTGCACCTGCGTCTCACTGCCTACATGAACTTCAATTTTAAAGTGAGCCTGTCTCTAATTGTATGCATTGATATGGTGAACGATACCTTATATTTAATCTATGTACTGTACTTGTATGTATTATATCTCACGAATAATTTCAAACAAAAAATTTTTGGCAGTATATTAAAAAATTTGGCACATGACAGCTTTGCCGGGAATATAGCAAAGTGTTTTCGTCACCTTGTAATGCCAAACTGCAAAAGCACAAAAAAAAAACCAAATGTGGCTCTAACCTCTAAAAATCTAATATCAATGAAACTGTTTGGATGCATGACAATTTTTACATAATAACAGCCGTTTTTTAATTTTTGAAAGTTGTTTAACCCTCGTCCAAGTAAGGTTTTTTCTACTACATTCACGACCGGGGGGAGGGGGTGGTGGTAACCCCCGAATTTTTCGTAATTAAGGGACAAACATCTTATTTGATATCAGTGTATAGCTACAAATGTCCTATCTTCAAATAAAGTACAAATGTATCAAGTTTTAACAATATGACGTCATAATGACGTTATAACTGAGAGCTTATTTATAACGTTATTTATAAGCAAATCTTCAAAATCGAGGGTTTTTCGACCGTTTTCGCCATTCATGCAAGCAAAATTGGTATTAATTTGGTAAAGATAGGTGCTAAAGTAAGCATACACACAGTAAGAAAAAACACAAATATTGTCAGTATTTTGCTTAGAGTAGCATCATACGTAACAAAATTACCATTTTTTTTTGGCATTTTACAAGTGTAGAAAGGTGGCAACCACCCCCTACTTTCCGACTTCGACGGGACACTCTGACCTCCGTGAAGATGGTACCTATAATTTTGGTTCGTTAAAATGACCGCCTTAGATCATATTCGTTTGCGTTTTATGCGACAGGGAATCATCCGTAAGGGGGGAAACACAACAAATATATACCAAATGTAGTGGAAATTCATTCTTTAAAACAATCAGTAAAAGTCAACAGATAGTGACCATTTCGAATTTTGACATTTAAAAAAAAAATAGACGCCATCGTGGATTTCCAAACTTGTATAAAACCTCTTATAGTGCCAAACCAAATATAAACAGGCACAAACTATACATCAATAGCTAAAATACATACAAAATGTAATTTCAATCCTTTATTTGAAGGCCATTTACAAAATTCAGCATATGGCAGCAATTTTGACATGTTGTCAAGTGGCAGCCATTTTGGATTTCGAAAGTCAATTTAATAACTTTGTAATGCACTATCACATCGATATGGGCACCAGAAATGTAAATATTGGTCAAGATGTACAAAACATGATCAAATTCACTTGTTCGGCTACCATTTTGAAATTTGAGCATAGGGCAGCCATTTAGGATTTTGAAAGTTATCTCAATCAATTTAGCACGTCCAAAAACCTATAAATAGACACCAAAAATACCACAATCGGTCAATGTATACCAAAGTTAGGTTTTTCCCCACCTCCTCCCCCGGAACCCCGGGGACCACTTTGGGCACGTTTTTTAATAAATCGGCCGGCACCATCGTGTTCGGCGAGAATATTCAGTCTAGAAAAAAACTCAACACCATTTCCCAGCTACGCGTGGCTGTGGGGCCGACTATAAGGGGGAATGTCTAACAAGCTGGAAAAGAGAGGTAGATTATTGCAAGGCCCAAGTTCGACAACACGTGGAATGCTGGACTCTATTCAGAGGGAGGTGCTTCGAGTTATCGGTGTAGATGGGGATGAATCCAGATCAGAACTCAACATCTCTCCACCAAAGACGTCAGGTGGCAGTAGCTACATTCCTCTGCATAATGTACACCACAGATCTTCGTGCTCTGCTTCCTCAGCCACATGTTTTTAGGAGGTCCACCAGTTCCAGTCTACCTTGCCATGTTCTTGCAGTACCCAAAATAACCTGTCTCCATAAGTTTCCATAGCCATTTCCACTGGCAGGACTTTCATCCACACAACAGTACATGTCTGGAGCTTGCCAAAGCTTGCCAAAGAATGTAGTTGGTAACATCACTGAAAATGGCGTTACGTCCTTCAGGAGCAGAGTGCATAAGCGTCCTATGTCATGTGTCTGAGGCTCTGCCCCTGCACTCCAGTTATCTTGTTGCTGTATACCACAGATTATCTCATGGTGATATCTATTATATCTAGTTCTTGTCTTTTCATTAGTCATGGGCTATTTTTCACTTTTGCATTTAATAAAAAAAATATAAGATTATAATTGTACAATGCAGGTAATAAATAATTCCTAAATGAGTAAAATATCTTAATTTGCTTGTGATACCTGGAATTGAGATAATTTTGAAATCGCTCTCACTTTGGTACTTCCAGGTTAAATATAATATTTTGTGTATTAATTGAAAATAGACAATCATAACTACGTGGCTCAATTCCAAAGTTTGAGATAAAATAGACTAAGGAGCATTATTCCGAATTATCAAGTAAAGGAGTCTGAGACGAGAGGTGCTGTTTGGCTGCTGCTTCGCCGCATCTGATTTTGATCATTTATTTACAAGATGCCATAACTAACACGATTGTTGAATCAATTGCCTACATACATGTATGTAATGAAAATTATAAATTCTGCTAAAGCTAGTGATAATACATTTGTAAAACATGGAAGTCAGATAACTGGGTGGCTTAACCCTAGTGGCTACTCATAAGCTTTACATTACATAATAACATTATCACCAATCGGGTGGCAGACCCTAAACCATCCCCCGAGGTCTACTCTTAAGGGGCAGTGATCATCAAGCAATTGGGTACTACACATGTATTCTGATCTGTTATGTACCCCTAGGGCCTTCTCTTAAGGTTAACTACATGTACAACTAGACAATCGGGTGGTAGACCCTAACCCAACCCGAGGGCCAACTCTTAAGGCTATAATTTAGAATCAAATAATTACCCAATTTGGATGGCATAATTGAACCAGACCGGAGGGAATCTCCTAACCCAATGCCACATTAATATCTGAACCATAAACTTCCAAAACTTTAGCATTTGAACTAGAATTTAACCCACCAAGAAACATAACTTGGATAACTATATGGCATCTAAGCATATTAAGCAGCTACTTTTAATTAATAAAGTATCAGTAGCAGGTGGAAAACCTTTACGAAACTCCCAAGGGTCTACTTGTAGAGTTACTTAATTCTTTCTCGATATAATCTAGAAATCTTGAATCAAACGGAGGTTTGACAGGGAAGTGGCCATACTTTACCCATATCACAGAGGGATTACTCTTGGTTGATTACTGCCTCCTTATTACATATCACAGAAGATTAGAATTATATACAAAATGTTAGAAGAATGCATCCCTATTATAATTAGAAGGGGCATGTAGAGGGGCCAACAGCACTCCAAAACCGCCGCCCAGCAAGGATGCGTAAGCAAAAAAAAAAAAAAAAAAAAGGGCATATAAAAAGGGAGGGCAAAGGGCGGGTTTTAGACTAGAATAGCATGACCGATTAGATGCGAAGGCGAAGAAGCAATGACACGAACAATGAGTTCAAAATCAACACCCCAACAATGCGAAAGCTGTTGCGCAGGCCTGAACAGTCGAAAGCGGTCACGTGACCAGGCACAACCGTGGACGTTGCCAGACCAGACAATGACTCCTCCTTGATAAAGGCCGTTTATATCTTTAGCTCGATCCCTTTTTGGGACCTCGCGATATAAACGGGATTATCAAGTAAAGGAGTCTGAGACGAGAGGTGCTGTTTGGCTGCTGCTTCGCCGCATCTGATTTTGATCATTTATTTACAAGATGCCATAACTAACACAATTGTTGAATCAATTGCCTACATACATGTATGTAATGAAAATTATAAATTCTGCTAAAGCTAGTGATAAATACATTTGTAAAACATGGAAGTCAGATAACTGGGTGGCTTAACCCTAGTGGCTACTCATAAGATTTACATTACATAATAACATTATCACCAATCGGGTGGCAGACCCTAACCCATCCCCCGAGGTCTACTCTTAAGGGGCAGTGATCATCAAGCAAAATTGGGTACTCCGCATGTAGATCTTATGTACCCCGAGGGCCTTCTCTTAAGGTTAACTACATGTACAACTAGACAATCGGGTGGTAGACCCTAACCCAACCCGAGGGCCAACTCTTAAGGCTATAATTTAGAATCAAATAATTACCCAATTTGGATGGCATAATTGAACCAGACCGGAGGGAATCTCCTAACCCAATGCCACATTAATATCTAAACCATAAACTTCCAAAACTTTAGCATTTGAACTAGAATTTAACCCACCAAGAAAAATAACTTGGATAACTATATGGCATCTAAGCATATTAAGCAGCTACTTTTAATTAATAAAGTATCAGTAGCAGGTGAAAAACCTTTACGAAACTCCCAAGGGTCTACTTGTAGAGTTACTTAATTCTTTCTCGATATAATCTAGAAATCTTGAATCAAATGGAGGTTTGACAGGGAAGTGGCCATACTTTACCCATATCACAGAGGGATTACTCTTGGTTGATTACTGCCTCCTTATTACATATCACAGAAGATTAGAATTATATACAAAATGTTAGAAGAATGCATCCCTATTATAGTTAGAAGGGGCATGTAGTAGGGGCCAAAGGCATTCAAAACCGCCAGCCCATGCAAAGGATGCGTAAGCAAAAGCATCATGGGAGGGAAGGGCGGGTTTTAGACTAGAATAGCATGACCGATCAGATGCGAAAGCTGTTGCGCAGGCCTGAACAGTCGAAAGCGGTCACGTGACCAGGCACAACCTTGGACGTTGCCAGACCAGACAATGACTCCTCCTTGATAAAGGCCGTTTATATCTTTAGCTCGATCCCTTTTTGGGACCTCGCGATATAAACGGGATTAAGTTAAAGCTCATTATTCCGATCGACCTTCTGTTTGGTAGCATAACTTTGGAAGGGAAGGATGCGCTGGAAATCGAGGGAGTCAAAATCGACAGCAAACTGACATGGACACAGCATATCTCCCACAAAAGTAAACTGGATAAGAGAGGTAGATTAAAGGGATTAGCAGCGATATGTAAAAGAATTTAGAAAAATGTGGAATACATTTGTTTAACTATAAATCAGGGATAAGTGTGTTAAATTCCATATAACTGCTTTAATGTAGTAGAAATAAACCACCAAAATAGTGAAAAAAATGAAGTATTTAAGAAATTTGTCATACCGTCTCCCATAAATAGACATACAGCGATGACGTCTCAAAATCTACAAAATAACATCTCGATTGTGGTTTACACTAGAACAGAATAAATAAACAAAGATCAATAATATTTGTGTTTGAGGTCAAACTGTATTGATCATGATACACAAATATCAAGCGTAAATCTGCGATATTCACCGAGAAAGGCTTTATGATCTCAAGTCAGAATTTTGATACGCACGTATAGAAATTAAAGAATCAGATAACAAGTACTGCCTTGTCTTAATACACGGATTGAATTCAAGCCAACCACTGAAGGTATGTTTTCATATCCACGCCAGCAGTAACAAAAATACAAAAATATGAATTTTGATGATTTGTTCGATGTTTCGGATTAGCAAATCGCTGCTAATCCCTTTAATGTTTGCAAGGCCAAGTTCGACAACATTTGGATTGCTGGACTCGATTCAGAGGAAGGTGCTTCGAGTTATTGGTGTGGTGTGGATGGGGATGAATCCAGATCAGAACTCAACATCTCAGTCCTCCACCAAAGACATCAGGGGCCGATTTCACTAACGTTTAAAATCCATCGCAAATGTCGATATTCGTCGCAAAACCGAAATTGGTCGCAAAATTTGCGATAAATTATTGCAAACCGATTTCACTAAAACCGTGCGGTTAGGATTTGCGATGAATTATTTGCGGATGCTTTTGGGTATCCGCAAAATAGACAAATCCATCGCAAATTCGTAAAATTAATCGCAATACTAAAATATCACATGATATGATTTCGCGCCAAATTTTGTTTACATTTTCAAAGCCGACTTTCAATACTTTTGCCATTGCTCCGTTTTTTACCCTAATCATGGCAGCTCAAATGCTTTATATCTGTAATGCTAGAGCCCTTCAAAGGGAGCGAGTTTTTAGGGATCGCACAAATCCACTTGATAATTGTTCAGACAAGAAAATGCACAAAATATCGATCACGCGTCGGGTGTCATGCGAGTGATAGACCTCTTAAGGTCCGTTCAGACTTCTACTGCACGGAATGCTGTGCAGTAAATTTACTGCAATGTTCCGTCACTTCCGCTGCACTCCTAATCGATTTACTGCAGGTCAACTCAGATCACTGCAGGCCACGGGTTTGCATACGTTGCAGTTTTTTTTTAAAAAAAAACTTGCAACGCATTGCAGGAAAATTTGGCATACTGCACCACTGACTGCACCCCACTGCATCTTGCTGCCTCGCCAGTTAAAATAATTTTAACTTCCTTGCAGTACTGATTGCGTTGCAATTCTGCAAGTGATTGCAGTGACATTTTGGTAGGCTGCATTGCATCACTGCACTGCAATGCCAGTGAAGTTGAACTGACCTTAAGAAAAGGCCGGGGGGGGGGCACTGACATTGGAAAGAGTACGTGTCATGTGCGCCCTTTAAGAATGAGATCAAAGGAGCCATGCTATAGAATGTCCCGAGTGAAGATTTTTGTAGCGCTACGGTTTTACGCACCCGCGATTTTCTTTCTATATCTCACATGTAGGCACCCATTGAATTAACGAGTCCCGTGTATATCGGATTTGTCCACAAGGGAGACAGATTTTTTAAAAAAGTTTTTACTTTCTTGGATTTTAGGTTTGTTGCGATCGTCCCAAATATTAAGGTATTTGCGAACGCAAAATTGATCGCAAACGGTATTTGCGATGCGATGCGATGGCGATGGAATTTCAGTTTGCGAGAGGCTTGCGACCAACGTAGTGCAATGATCTTAGTGAAAGCTGGACAGAGACTAAACTGGGCCCCTAAGGGAATGTGTCTAACAGCTGGATAAGAGAAGGTAGATTAGACTGTTTTGCGATGCCCAACGTTCAACACACTTGGATTTTGTGGACACGGATTCGGAGAAGGTGGCTTCGATCAGGGAGGGCGGCCAAACATCCAAATTTCAGACGTCGCCATTGGTTTAACTCGTAAAACCGAAATCTTGACGCTACATTTTTTAATATGTTGTTCCAAGGAATCAATTTTCTGATATTCAAAAAAAACCGCTGAGTTGAAGAAGCCAACTCCACTGGAAGGGTTATTTCTATTTTTTTTTTTTTGGTATGCATAGAACGAGGCGAGGGCGTATGGGGTCATGGGAACATCTCATCTCTCTACCAAAGACAAAATGTACACACCAACCTTCGTGCTCTGCTTCCTCGGCCACATGTTTCCATTGTTTTTATGAGAATCCATCCGTTCCAGCCTGTCAATAATCATGCCTTGCCATGTTCTTGCAGTATCTGTCTCCATAACCATTCCGCTGACAGGCTTTCATCATCCCACAGCATTTCATGTTCTGGAACACCTTACTAAAGAATGTAGTTGGCGACAATCACTGAAAATGGTGTTACGTCCTTGAGGAGCAGTAGTGCATAAGCTCCTATGTCATGGTAATCTATGCTCCTGCCCCTGCACCCAGTTTACTTGTTGCTGGTATACCACAAGATTAGGCATGGTGATAATCTATTATATCTATTCTTGTCTTTTTCATTAGTCATGGGCGAAGGGTCATTATTCCGGAACTGACTAAAAAACATCAACTTCTCTTGTTCATTTTGCTTAACTTTGATGGAGTGGGGATGGTGATTTTACATTGCTAGCGATGGTACCGTCATCCTTTGCTCCTTAAAAGGGAGGTTCCTACTCGGAATTTACACTCTCATCTCTGCACTTCCTTTCTCTACGCTAGTAAATTATCCGTTACGTTGGTTGAGTAGTAACTAGCGATTTTGCCTTATTAGATTATAAATTTAAATTACCCCGTTTTTGGTCCACTTGGCTTAGAAATACTTTTACACGATTGTAATACCAGTGTTGATCTCAGTTGAAAAAAGGGTTTTTTTCTTCCCCGTTCCATAATTGAAATTTCCCTTTATCTTCAATATAATGTCCTGACAAACCACCACCTGACAACCATCGTCTGTTAGTAAATCTGCCCCCTGGGTTGGGGAGCTAAGTCAATATATCATCGTAGTAGGCATAACGTTTCGTGGGCATACTCTTTTTATAGTCTGCGCCTGTGAACTCGAGTTTGCTTGGCTTGAAGGGCGTTTTAATAAGTATATTTAAGTACGCACTTCCCCCCTCACTAACCTGACGCCTACACAAACGCCATTAATGGAAAGCAAGGCTAAATTTCTTTTTGGGTTATTTTCGATTTTTTAGGGGTTAAGAGGTATGGTGGCCATTTTTTGTCATAAAAATCTTATATCCACCAATGTTTAAGCAATTCTTTCTCTCCCAGCAGCAAGGTTAACTCTGAAGAGACTCGCTATTAGATCTTGAGGTCGCATTGACGTTTGGGTTGGGAGATCTTTTTTTCCCTTCCCCCTCTTTTGGGGAGTTTTTTAGCCAATCAGTGGGCATTCTTCCCGGCATTTTCAATGAAGGTGCACGCAGGTGGCGTAATAACGGGCCTGCCGGCGCCTCTGAGGGGGGGCAAATTCCCAGTCTGGGGAATTTTCCCTCTCAGGGGTGGTCAAAGAAGCCAATTTTTTCCGTCATAGTGGCTAAAAAAACGGCTGATTTAGCATGATTTTTTTGCAAAATTTTTTTTTCCCGTCCAAAGTCGTCAGGGGGGCAACCTTCCCCCCGGCCCCCCGCCCTGTTACGCCACCTCTGGGTGCACGTTGCTTGTCCACACGCGTTCCTATCATCCACAATGCTTGGTGTGCTTCACAGTATTTTGGTTTACAATACTAAGTGCCAAAAAAAATTGTTTGTATTGGAGTAACCCGCCCGACCCCTAATTTTGAAAATCAATCCCTGTACAACAGTATCCTACCCTACAAAAAAAAAAAATTTTTGTAATGATTTTCAAAATCATTCTTTTGCAGTTGTTTTTCCCCTGATTTTAAAAAAAAAAAAACAAAACCCGATTTTCTCAAATATTTTTTTTGTGTTTTTTGTGTTCTGGATTAACTTTGGCAACTTCTCTTTAAGATTTTCAATAATAAGAGTCAAAAGTATCAATATTAATAACATTACATAGATTATGTGTGATGATTTGATGTAGTAATGCATTATTAAAAAAAAAAAAAGATCCGCCCGCCTTTTGCACTGGCCCGTTACTCCAATACAACAATTTTTTTGTTGGCCTAATGGCCAAAAACGTTAATTCTTGTTGTTTTCACAACGCGTTGAAGAGATGCATTGTGTCTTGAGCAGCGTACCATGTCACATTTGATATTAATCAAGTAGACATCAACTACTTATACACGAATCCGGTTTGACACATTCCAACACCTCACTGGCAGCCATAGCTGGGGTGCATCCTGCTTGAATTCACCCAAATGTGCAGATTAAGTGTAGCTTTTGAATTATACTTAATCAAGCGTGGTACAGACGTACAAAAGATTTGGGTAGGTTTTGGGCTGGATGCCCCCCAGTAATGGCGGATCAATTCTGACCATCATTTGGCTGGTCGGATTTGTCTATTAAACATGGAAAGTAAGAGCCGATTAGGACAGCAGGCAAGTTCAGAACTTAGTTTGTCCAGATAGCAGGGGACTGTAGTGAAAGAGTGTGCGCTTCCGGACAAAATGTGAATTTTAGCACACAAGTACTTTAGGCATTGTTAATCCATAAAATTGATGGAAGCACTTGCCAGCCCCCCTTAATAGACCCCAGCTTGGGTTTCAAGGAGTATACAGGAGTCAAATTTTAAAATGCTCCATTCATGTTGAAAAGCACATGACACTTCAGGTAATAGACGGTTTTGCAAATTGTTTCCCTAGCTTAAATTATTGAAATAAGGAATAGTTTGCCTTATCTGTTATGCTTAGTTTTCACGTTATCCAACAAAATAGGTCATAGGTCAATAGAATCCAATAGCCATAGCTAGTATAAAGTATACCTTTTTTGGAATCCTTGTAACCAGACAAACAGCATGGTGTGCTTTTCAACGCAATCGGAACATTTCAAATGTTTTACCCCTGAGTAACCTTGAAATCCAAGCTGGGGCCGTGTAAGGGCTGTGGCAAGTGCTTCCATCAATTTTTTTGATTATCAATGTATAAAGTACTTGTGTACCAAAATTCACAATTTTATCCAGATTTGCATACAATGAAATATAGGAATAGTTTTGACTATGCTACGTGTTTGGTGATCTTGGTGGTGATGAAAGTCAAAAAAAAAGCAATCGACGATTGCATAGACAAGTATCAAAAGAGGGAGTAATAGTCCAGCAATTAATGGCTTTGTGAACATTTTGTGTTTATTTTTTAAAATATCTATTAGATTCCAATATACATTAGCTACTTAATAGAAAAATCAATGTTGTTTTTTTTTTAGAATTTGTAATTTATGTAAATACATAATGACGTCATGGAATACCTTGTACAAAACTCTCAAATACCATAAATGTGAAAAAGAAATTAGTGTGATATGTTTCGCTTTCAATAGAAACTCAATAGCTAGCATTTCCTTTTTGATATAATTTTCAATTCCGAATGCTGGCCAACATGATCGCATTTAAGGATAAAACCGTCCAATTGAATTATATATGTAACATATTTGGGTTATATCAAAAAATATTATAAAACTATATTATTATAATATATAAAATGTGAGATATATGCCTTTTGACCATTAGCAACTAATTTTTGACATTTGCGTTTGTTAACATGCTAGAAACCACCCAAGATGGTACTAAATACGGCTGCCGTGTAAGATTGTTAAAAACTTCAAATCACCATATATTTATACTATATTTGGTCACGTATCATAGTATGAATTAAAGTGTGAGACATGGGTTTGATCACTAGTCTATTCATATTTCGAAATTTTGTTATCAGACATTCAAATTCAAGATATTGGTCAAGTATTATTATGAAAAATTTGAAGGTAGGTAGGAGTGGAGAGGAAGGCAATTTAAGTATGTTAAAAAATAAGTAATCTGTCATATCTGTCATAATTCAATTGGCACTATTATAATTTTTGGATAATGAAACTAAATGTAGTACACATGGGATTTAGTATAAAGATTTGATCGAGCTTTGAAGGCAGCCATATTGGCGGCCATCTTGGATCTAAAGCAAAATAATAATTAATATGCTTGACAATAATTTACTATGTTCTTAAAACCACATTTTGTGGTCTCACACAATCATTGTATCCGGTGGAACGGAGACTTTCTCTAACTTTTGTTATTGTGGTTGACATTTTGGAGATGTTTTGGCCGCCATCTTGTGTCTAAAAGCAATATGCTTGATAAGAATTACCGACGGCACTAGAAATTGTTTGTGTGGTTTAGACCTTATTTTTTTCGTCCAATATACCGGATGTAATATTTTTTTCAGTTTTGGACGCCATCTTGAATTTTGCTGAAATGCTGCATTTTTTCGTTGTTTATAAGATCTTAAACTGTGTTATATAATGATAAAGAGAAGCTAAATGGTTGAATCGATTGTGTCATGGCGCATTTCAAAGAAGTTATTTATTTCATCAAATTAATCGTCATACTTAATTTACATGTAATATGGTGAACGCTCGAAAAAATTGGCAACATCATTTTGTCTCTTGCCAACATTTACCAGTTTACTGTCCGCATACTCCCGTAGATGATACCTTATTATAACTTGAGTCCTGCAAAGCTAAAATCTTTACTAGCATATTTTTATACCTTTGCATAATTTTAAAACATTTAAATAAAATCAGTGACTTTTTTGAAAGCGGCAGATAATGTTTTCTAGTTTTAGCGGTATTTTGAGATGATAAACCCAATAATAACAACCCCATTGAAATTAAAATCACACAAAATAAGGCTAACACGACACTGCATATTTTTGTTATGTTTAGAGGTGCACCAGTTTATTATTCTGAGTACAATAGTTTTTCTGAGTTTCAATTTAGTTTTTACCTTGACCTTCCACTAACCGTAGCTTGCAGATGATATCCATAGCAATAGTACATGCGTATGATAATATTGCTATTGTTCATTCGTGACACATGCATGTGATAGTATTACCCAGGCAGTCATGACTCTTAGTCATATTGCGTAGGTAGCACGTAATGGTATATCGCTTAGCTATTGTGTTCAATTGCACCATGTCAGACGTATATGTCTGATCAATTTGCAGAAACTGATCGATAGATCGGCCATCCATCCATCCATCAATCCATCAATCCATCCATCCATCCAGAGAGCCTTGACCGGGGGAAAAAACTTAACAATCATGCTAAATCAGAACTTTTCTGCCTGCTCACCGGGAAATATCACTTCCAACCAGGAAAATCTGCCTCAAAACTACCTCCAACCGGGAAAATCTGCCTCAAAACCGGGAATTTGCCCCCTCTGACAAGTGACCCGTGTTACGCTCCTGAAATAAGGAGACCAATTTTGTTTAGAAATTAGAATTGTATCAATTTGAATCCAACATGCAAAGTATACAAAAAGTATTGGTAAAACGACAACTAACTTTTTGACTTTTTCTCCCCATTAAAATAGACCAGGAACAAAAATATAATCCTTCAACCAAATACCAATAAACTTATTTTCACAAAGGTAAACGAATAGCAGAAAGCACACAGGTTATACGTCGATGTCTTTTCATATAGTGCAAGTAGCGTATCTTTTTTCGTCTCGGCATAATACGGTTATTTTATATTATTTTGTTACCCTTTCAAAGCAAGTTTCTATTGTGGTTCATTTGTCATTGAATGGACGTACATGTAGTTAACGGTAACCGTTTGCAATCGTCTTTTGTGTGGGTCTTTTATATTCTTGTACACAATAGTAATATTTGCTTATTCGTAATGCAACTGAAACCAAGAGAGGAAGTTACTGTGTGAAATCAGTGGACTATTATCGCCCTGCCATTGTGGCTTGTTATACTGCTAAACATCTAATATTAAAGTTCGGAACAATTTAATATCGTACACCCATTTTCGAGCGTTATGACGTTAGAGCAGATGATGATATCACTTCTCCTTTCAACATATCACTCTATTTGAAATCTGAAAATCTAAAAAAATAAGATTTAGGAAAATACTTCTAATCAGAAGTTGTTGTTGTGAGCTTTATTTATACACGGTTAAAAATACAAAACCTACATCAACTAGAGTTGTTTTTCAGTAGGTCCGTGATTAACAAAAGTAATACAAACATAATACAAACGATAAAAATATACAAAGAAAATAAAACGTAAGAATACAAGATTACAATATAATGCATTTGATAAAAAGAAATATTACAAAGGTTATACCAAATTTATATATTTTTCTTTAAAATCACGTAGTGAGCCAGCACTTTTTACATCAACATTTAAAGAGTTCCAGGATATTACACCGGTGTAAGATATACTGCGCCTCTTGTATTCAAGATGAGGAAATGTGGGATACAGTTGCATTTGAGATCTTGTATTATACCCTGTGTCATTGGTAATGAAACGGTTGGCCAGATAAGAAGGGGCAAGATTATTGATTATTTTGTACATAGCAACATCATGATGAAATTTATATCTGTCATATATGATTTTCCAACCTAAAGTATTGAGAGCATCAGTGCTTGAATCGAACCAATTCGTCCCAGTAATAATTATTTTTGGCGGCACGGTTTCGCAAAATTTGCAACCTATTTCTATGGGTATGACAGAGAGTACCCCATACGACATTGCAGTAGTCAAAAATGAGATTCAACAGTACATCTATACACCATATCAAGTAAATGGGTGGGCAAGAAAATTTTGGCTTTTTTAAGCATAAAAATGCCCGGCAGAGTTTTTATACGAACATAATCTACGTGGTCTGTCCATGAGAGAGTCTCACAGTTGTTTTTGTATAAATAATCCTTAGCATTTTTTACATTGTCTTAGTCCCCTTGTCTGTCCTACTCTGTGCTTGTCTTTGTTGCTTGTCTTTGTTGCTCTTGTCCGACTTGTCAATAATCTTGTCCACAGGTATTGTCTCACTGTTATCCACCCAGTTTCTCATTTGCTCTCCTTTATTCCTTCCTCAACCAATCTCATCCAACCTATCTCCAAGTTCCTCCTCTCTCTCTCTCTCCGTTCTCTCTCTCTCTTTCTCTCTCCTAAACCCCCTCGGCTTTTTTCTTTCATTTGCTTTATCCTTTCATATGCCGTGCCCGGCAATATACGAACGGCCATTTAACCACCACTTCACGACGAAGACTTTCGCGCATCAACTAATTGAATTTTCACCAACACTCATTGAACATCATCAAACTTATTACCCTTTGCATCAACCCATTAACTTCCATCCCCCATTAAAATTCATCTCAACATGTGACCACCCATCCTTCATAACACACACAAACATTCGATTAGGACTCCCGCGATCACACTAACGACATCTTTCACACCTAATAAAACCATCAGCAATGACTCATTTGCTATTCCATTTCAACTGTCTTAGTATCACAAAATCATATTAAGAAATCACTACCTACCTTGATCACCTCAAACCACTCTTTCTCTGTCCTAGCATTCTCAGAAGAACGATGTGGCTTCTGGACAACCAATTCACCACGCTAACTAGTTACATGCGTAAAACAGACGTACATTCCCATGGGGACCAAAACCGCATATGCGGGCAACCGGAGCGGCCCGAGGAAAGTGGAGTTTGTCTCTACATAAAAATCACCTCTCATACAAAATCATTGACAAACCCAGGACCAGAATTTGACTCCCTTTTCATCGATCTCACCATGAACACCAACAAAGACGCCAAACCCTTTACTGTCGGAGTTATTGACAGATTGCATGAACACACAATCCAAATTTTAACAAACAGCTTCGAGCAGCTCTTCACTGAACTAAATAAGACACACCCGTGACGTCATATATTGGCGGTGACTTTAATATCATCTTCTCAATTCATTCCACTAATCCACACATTAATTACTTTATTAACACATCACTTGCAAACTCCTCATATCCCCCCAAAATTAACAGACCTACAGATTACGCCTCCCACAGCCACGCTCATAGATAACATTATCACCAACTCCACGGACACAAATCCACACCAGGGATATTTGTCACTGACCCTACAGATCACTATCCCATATTCCTCATTACATCCTCAATCATAATCATTCCACAAAAAAAAAAAAAAAACAATCACTAGCCGTGACTACATAGATTCACATCATTCCCACCTTTAACCGTAGACTAAACACTGAATCATGGGAACATAAATACTCACAGAAAATGACACCAACATTGCGTACAGCAACTTCATTACAACTTATACTAAACAATTATAACGATCATTCCCCCTACAAAAGAAAGACCCTTAAACAGCAACAACAATTTCCAAGTCAAATCAAACCCAGCACGGCCTCTCAAAACATACTTGAAGAAAACCACCAGCAACCAAAACAATATAACAATAACAAAAACAAATTAACTCACATTATCGTATTGTCCAGAAAAAACACAACACGACAAATTCCGAAACTCAAAAATGATCTTACCAAAACCTGACATCCCACAACATTCTAGGTAGGAATGTATCCACTAAACAACCCCCTGACCTTTTCACTCAGAAATAAGCAGATAACTGACCAGCTTGACATAGCTAACCATTCAACGATCACTACACTAACCTGGGCAAAAAGCTGACTTGGCTCACAAAATTCCCCCTTCTCATTAACTCATTTCAGAACACCTTCAAAAACACATTCACTTCCATATTTTCTGAATCCATTACTGTAGATGCATGCACAAACTTCGCCACCTGTTTGAAACCGGGTAAAAGTGCAGGTACCGACAAGATAGATCCGGGGATTGCTAACAAATCATATGACAACATCATATCGCCTCTGCTGATGCACTATTAACCAATCACTTCTCACCGTGCGAACTTTCCCAGATGACCTCAAATCAGCCAAAGTCATTCCCAATTTACAAAAACAAAGATGCACATTGCAAATTTACGGGCCCATTTCTGTTCTTCCCTCTTATTCAAAAAACTACTTGAAAAAATCATGTACACACGTTTGTCTACATTCTTCCCAATAAGCACAAAATTCTTGTCGATGAACAATGCGGTTTCAGCAAACGGCTCAAACTTAAATAACTCTTAAACTAACAACTAACCTCAACCGTGCACTAAAAAATAAACTCCACCCCATGAGGGTATTCCTGGATATATCAGGCTTTCGACACCATTGACACAACATCTTCTTCACAAGCTTTACCATTACGGTGTCCGTGGAGGAGTAGCCTTGGAGTGGTTCAGGAGTTTACCTTACCTAACCGATCACATCAGTCCATGTACACTCCATCGCATCATTCATCAAACCTATCACAGTTGGCGTCCCCGGCTCAATCTTGGAACCCCCTACTTTTTCATTCATTTACATGAATGGACATTACAAACATCTCTAACACACTAAAATTAATGGCCTATTGAGATGACACAAACAGTTTTCTCTCAAATCTAACATTAATGCACTTTTTAAAAAATGAATCATGAACTCGCAAAAAAACAATCACTGCTGGTTCGGGGCTAACAAACTTCTCTCAATGTCTCAAAAAACTAACTACATGCTGTGCTCTTACACACAACAACACTAAAAATCAACACATTAACAATAGATAACCAGACAATATCCCAGGTACACTCAAACCAAGTTCCTTGGTATTACAATCGACGACAAAACTAATCATGGAACGAACACATCAACTCTGTCACTTACCAAAGCGTGGCACGCAATTGGTCACACTGACGGAGTTAAACACACCTTCCGATACACCTTTAAAATCAGAACTGACCAGAAAACATTGTTCTACCATACCTTAGATACTGTAAACACATTTGGGCATCCAAAAAATATCATTCACGGCTCACCAACTAAACATCACACAGAAATGGGCAGTCGCACTATAACAAATTCACCCCCTTAGAACTCCACACTTGCCCATTATTGCATCACTGAAAACACTTAAATTAGAGCACCTCAACAACTTCAAAAGCGCTATCATGTTTGACTAGCACAACAATCATTTACCTATGAACTTCAGCAATTACTTTACCACAGAACAGACAAATCCACAGCTATAATACCAGACAAGCGACAACTTATTTCCCCTCCCAAAATCACCTTGAAAAGCACTTTTTCAGTATCACGGCGCAAAACTTTGGAAATGATCTCCCAGGATCCATCACAACAATTACCAAAAAAAAACCTTCAAGCTCAACTGAAAAAAACATTTAATCACCAGTACAAGGCTTTTTAAAAATTTACTTTCCCCAAGTCATTATTTCTTATCCTACACTTTATTCTTCATCTCATTTCTATTCCACTCCTATTTTTTCTTCATCTCTACCTCTTCAACCCTGCTTCCTTCATGATTGCAATTAGTAGTATACATACCTCAGCAAGATATATGTTGAAAAGTCTGTCTTCTTGTCCAATCCGTGTCCTGTATCCCGTTTAAGGTATGTTAGCATTGATATATTGGTTTTTTCATTGTTATGGACTATTTACCTATGTAATAATCCCCTTACTTGTGTCAGTTAATTGCTAATATTTTGTAATTTGAGTATATTTTACTTTATGGAGTACAGGGCCAGTTTAATAACTATAAGCCCTATCGGGTTGTCCATTATCCTAGCATATCATATTCCGCACCTGTCAATCTTTAGTAAGTTTATAATTGATACTTCATGTATATTATATTTTATAATATACTGTATTATACATTTCTGTCACGCACGATATGTTATGCTGAATAAATGAATCTTGAATCTTGATCTTGAATCATCAATGACAACACCAAGATGCTTACATGAGTTTACCCTTTTTAAGACAGAGCCGTTGATTTTAACATTAACATCCTCATTATTAAGTTTAGATAATTTTTGACGAGTGCCCATTATCATCACTTCTGTCTTTAGAACATTCAAACTAGGTTTGTTTCGGATCAACCAGTTTTTTATGTTCTCGAGATCATCGTTTAACATATGAACAATGTCTACAATATCTTTACCATGGACATAGATTGCAGTGTCATCTGTATACATATTCAAGTTTTTAGTTTTTGGAGCAAAATGTTGTGATTAACCGTATCGAAGGCTTTTTTCAGATCTAACCTAACCATATATATACATAGTCATTTGTGACTGGTTGAAACTTGAACTGAGAATCATTGATGCTGGTAGCATTATCATTTGGTATATCACTGTTTACAACATTGTTGACACTTGGGATCTTAGCTGCCAACGAAGGACCAACATTTGCAAAATGATCGTTCATGGCATTAGCAATATCACTCGCGCTTTTACAACCAGTATTTTTATAGACAATTTTATTTATAGATGAAACTTCTCTAGATTTAGGCACAACATGCCTGATACACTTCCAAGCTTTTCGTGGTTCTTTACCGCATTTAGAAATGTCATCCGAAAGAAATTTCACTTTGCTATTTTTAATCACCATAATCATTGGATACGATCTTATTAGATGGTATCTTATTAGATTGTTGTCAAACATATCCACAGATATATTTTATGACATTCTTCAAATATACCTTTGGAAATTGTAATTGGAAACACATTTGAAATGGGTTAAAACTTCACGTGTGCAAAACTAATAAAATTCCATTAAAAACTTCCAAGTATTTTACCTGCAAGTATAAAGACAATTTAAAGGAGTAATCCCAAAGTTAATTTCACGTTGTAATAATTATTGATTTTCTTGTACGTTTGTAGAAAAAGAAGAAAGACACTTCTAGAAATAAATTGTAATATAATTTGTTTGTTAGATATAGACTTTTGTCGTCGTGTACTTTATTATAGTAGATTCAACCCATCGTGTCACCATGAAAAAGTTTTGGACGAGCGTCGATTAGTTGGAAGAGGAGGTAGAATATGTGGCCCGATTCAGCTGTTTCATGAACGAACTAGTATAATCTTTACAGAGCACAAACAAACCTCTCTATTGAAGCCTGTATAAAAGATTCTAGTGACTAGTCACCGACGCTAGTCACCGACGGCAATTCGCGCATGTTTAGTACATTCTTGACTGACCTAAGTTCAAATGCACCGCGTTGCAATATACACACAACCGAATGCAGTAAATCTGTGTGTACATTGTACGTGTCATGCAAACCATGCTTGACCGCGCCGCAACTGACCCTTCTTAATCAAAACACGGTTCCGCGCATATAATTATGACAGCAATCAATACTCCCATTGACTTCCCAATTCAAACTTGGTTCCACTGCCGGAAAATAGCCATGCATATTTGCTATGTCACCTTAGTATGATCTAAGTAATACCGACACAGATAGTACATCTCACTAGTCACATTATATCGCGCATAATCTACGATTATTTAGGAGTACTTTTTCAACCCTCAATTTCCGGGATTAACTCATGCCGCAACGTTACTAACACAAAAACTACACCAACACTCACCAACGGAAAGTCTTATTTAAATTCTGTTTTCAGACCATAGCATATTTTCCCATTATCATTGCGCATATAATTTTGACCACCTGAGGTCTCTCGAACGTCATGACCACACATTACAGAATTTCCGAAATCTCCCCAAGCTGTATCACAAATATGACGTCACCATTCAGTAATGAGAGTAATGAGCTGCGCTCTTCATTTATAATTGTATACGAAGAAGACTGTTCGTGCAGAGAGTGCAAATATTTTTGCGATCTTCGTATCCAAAACGCGGGCGCTCAAAAGTCACCTGTTACATTGAATTCCATTGAAGCAAATGCGATTAGTCAAAATGTTTCGAGAGTTAATGTAGCTATAAATGCGTTTACGTTGACTTATATGATTTCATTAAGCATATAATTGATTTTTCTCTGCTATCGGACTACATGTTTCCACATATTTAGCGTGGAATTAAGTTCCACCTACTACATCCCCTCATTCAATGCTACTGCCTTCGGAAGAGTACTAGAGGTGACACGATGGGCTGGATCTACTATAGAGCAGGAGCAGAATATCATGTTTGACACATTTGGTAGTTAGTATGGCCCCTCTACATCAATGCTAGGATTACAAAAATGTATAGTTTGTACCACCTACGATCATTGCTTTGGAGTTATAGGCTAAAAATGACTAAAATGGTAAAAAGTTCAATCTCAATTGTACAGGGTTCAACATTAAAAATTAATCTGATTATATTTTAAATACTTGCAAATTATTACCTGAGGTAATAGGTCTCCCAAAAAGTATAGTTTTGATTACGTTAAATGTTTACGTACGGAGAGAAGGGTCAAATAGGTTAACGCCAATTGGATTATGTTGCCCTATGACCTATTTTGTCGAATAGCATGATATCTGTACATTGCAGACGTTACAAACTATTCATTATTTACACATTAAGCTAGATGAATAACTTCTTTCATTTTTTACCAAAATTGGAGCAACTGCTGATTTTGACCCCTGTACAAATAGAAATTGTCCTTTCTTATCATTTTATCCATTTCCACCAAATAACTCCCAAACCAATGATCATAGATGGTACACATTAGATATTTTTTTAATTATAGATTTTTGGAATCCTTATGACTAGAGGGACAATATTGCATACATATCAACATGATTGGAGCATTTTAAAAGTTTGACCCTTGTGCAACCTTGAATTGACCCCTATTGAAAACGTGACATCACAATTTAAGAGTACTACCTAGCGTTGATATAGAGGGTCTATACTAACTACCAAAACTACCGATGATGTTTGACCTGTGTCCGTGCTCCTCCTCTGCTATAGCAGTTGCGTCCTCTCTATCAATACGTGCGGGTTGGACTAGACGAAAATGCCAAATTTATCATTTGTACATTCGTGAGGATGACACCATGCCTTCCAACAATTATACACATCGTTAAATCACTCTTTTCCTTCAGCATAGATACAATTATCTTCCCAGCCTTCATTGTCATCCTGATTATTTTCTCTACCATTTTCCTCATCATCTGCGATAGCATAAATAGAGTTGTCCTCCCATCCTTCGTCTTTGGTTTCATTTCTAGCATTTAGTTGACTCTGATCCTCCTCGCCATTTTCCGTAGCATATATGTTATTATCAACCCATCCTTCCGCATGAGATTCATCCTTTGGAGTCGTTCCCTTTACATCTGCCGAATAAGCGTATGCATATTCATTATCCTGACCTATGTCATTGTCGTCCTTAGTGTCATTGTCACCGTGTTTTGGCGTTCCTTGGGAATGGTGTTCTTTGCTGACAGTGTCTAATGGTGGTCTACCACCATATTGGGATTGGGCATATATTGGAACCAACCCTTCAACACCTGTATCTTTGTTTAGATCCTTCTCATTGACATCTGCATAGGCGTACACATTTTCGTCATATTTATTCTGTTCATCGTTTTTATGTTCTGCTTTGCTGTCATAAACGATGCCTTCATATGTATCAGGTTGCAAAGTAACTGGTTGCACGGGCACATTGTCAACTGGTTTGCCCTCAATTGTTAATTCGTAAGGACCGTCATATTGCAACCCTCCCACTTCAGATTCAGATTTTGGTCTTTTACGTCTGTTAAAAGAAAACGATAAGAAAATATGTAATGAGTCCGAACATTCACCACTACCAACCCCATAAAACGACAACCAAATCCAGCACCAGTGCCAGCAGCCGAATAATATCACCAACTTCGACATCACCGTTGCCATTGCCATCGCCATCATCATCCCATCACCATCACCACGACCACCACCATCACCACGACCACCACCAGCCTCCACCACCACACGCCGCCGCCACGCGCCGCTCGCCGCCGCCGTCCGCCGCCATCCGCCACTCACTACGACCATCACCATCACCACGACCACCACCATCACCACGACCACCACCATCACCACGACCACCACCATCACCACGACCACCACCATCACCACGACCACCACCATCACCACGACCACCACCATCACCACGACCACCACCATCACCACGACCACCACCATCACCACGACCACCACCATCACCACGACCACCACCATCACCACCACCACCACCATCACCTTGCTTTTGCTAATGTTATGATTTAGTACATTAGTAGCTTAAGTTTATCTTTACAATCAACCAACATACTTCCTGAATAACCATATCGCTAACACTGCCAACAGGATCGTTATAACAAGTACAGCAATGACAGCCCCTGCAACAGGACCTGTGAAATAGACAAAAACAAAACACTGTTAAAGGCTGATTCACAGATATTTCCCGAGGCCTTTGTCCAAATACTTTATTTTATTAAATCATCTTTATCAACCATAAGAAAAACAACATACAAAGCCAAGATCAACTGCAATCCATGCCGATTGCAGGCAGGGCAAGACAAAAAAACCCCAATATAATCAGACGAGAAAAAGAAAAGGAAAAAAAAAAAAAACATGGCGGAAGGGAAGATTAAATAAATTCATTTATTATTCCAGGATGGCTCATGTCTAGCAATGAGGATGGAATAGGAAGACATGAGCACTGATTTAATCAACTGGGTTTTGAGCTCAAGGAACTCAACAGAGATTCGAAGGTCTTTTGACAGGCGAGTCAGACTGTGTTTGATGTCGGTGTCAATTAAACCCCGTGAGCCTATTTCAACGGCAACAAGTGAGCAGCAAAAACCGGCTTCAGTGATATCAGAAACAAGGGAAGCGTACCGATCAAGTTTGGTACCATGAGGCTTTTTGATGTTAGGCTCAAATGGCACCGACAACTCAAAGAGAGTGACCCGCCTGTCAGTAGGCCAATATATTACAATGTCCGGTTTCTGTGACGTAGAAATAATACTTGGTGGTATGGTCCCCCCTCCAATGGTGTAATTTTCGAAATCGGCATATATCTGAATACTGGAATAGGGGTGATAAAATCAAACTCTGCATTTATTCACAAACAGGAAGTGATATTTTGTCTAAGAAGACGGCCAAACCAGGAGAGGGACGGCATATATGAATAGTACTACTATGTAGTACAACTATTCAACATGCAGAAAAAGTCAAAGTGGTTTCAATAAAAGTCAACACTTTTTCATAAATTTGATTTCCAAATAGGCTTTCTATCATGCTTGAAATCGAAGTACAATGCATTAAACGGGGGCGGGTCTGTTCTAAAGCTTGTTGATTGGCTAGCTAGCAGTACACACAAAATGAATTATTTATTGACAAGTTACACTGTGTCGAGGGCAGCTGTCCAGTAGCCTTTTGTCCCATCTTTTCAAATTGGTGAAAGCAAGGAATCTATGGAGGCTTTGATGACAAATTTTAACACTCCTTTAGGTAGTGTATACATAATAGATTTCCTGGACAAATCAGAATCACATATATCGAGCAATTTAGCAACTTCTCCTTGGCTCAAGAGGGATCAACAACGGACTTCCAGTGATTATCCGTCTCCTCTTTCAAGATCTTCTTGTAGGTTGAAACATGTTCCAAGAGGGACTAACCCGGGTCCCTACAGCAAGCGCATGAATATTTTCACACTGTTTAGTTATGGACATTTTACGGGTCTACGCAGATTCGCTGTTGAGCTTGAGGTCAAGAGCCAAGTTGGTAAGATCATTAGCTTTACACCTAGATCTACTGTATGATGCCGAATGAGCTTGGCGATATACATCAGAAATGCGTGGGATATTAAGTTCCCGGGACATATGCACCAGTGATGTGTTGGGATTCCATGTTTTGGAATCCCAAGCTATTTTTTGACGTACTGCTCCGTCATACGTCATATGTTGAACCAGCTAACTTAAATCGGAATGTCCCTTAAACCCTTAAAACCCTCACACACCAATATAACTCAATGAGCTGAGTGAGGAAAATGCACTGAAGTCCAAAAAAGATGCTATGACGTCATCGCACCAACCCCTCATATGGGCACGAAATCGCTGACCGGACCGCGACTCCCTCGTGGCTTGCCCTGCCTGGTCATATGGAATGGTGGGCCGAGCCCCGGTTCGAATCCTCGCCCAAGGGCCCTTGGTTTCTTAGTTTCTTCCCTTTACCACCCCTCTCCTTCCTCTTGAGATAGTCTAGCAACAAAAGACAGTTATAGGGTTATTGAAAATTACACTGTGTTTTAAAATTCCGGATCTTTACTTGGTACTTTGGTGTGGTGACCCTTACAGCATCAACCTGCTACTGGATGTGCAGAGGTGCGTCGACAGCCAGCCGACAGATGAGAAAAAATAGTGCCCCCAAAATCAAAGAAGAAAATGTTTACAACAAAAGGTGCACTATGTACAAAATAATGAAACGATTCAGTTTATAGCACCAATTTTCCATACCGGGGTGTCATACCTACCCTGATGGTGGAGCACGTAGCTCTGACCAGTTGCTATGATGGAGTCACATGAGATAGCTTGTGGTTTCGACGATTCCACATGGCAACACTTCTAGGGAAAAATGCATATTTGTATGCATTTACGTATAAGATTTGTTTTTTTCCTTCGATGATGATTAATCTGGCTGATATATGTGATAATTTCTGGAAGCAATTCTGGTGGGAATATATTAACTAGTTGTAGTGGATTCTGTAGAGCATTGTCGCTTGTTGTATGAGCGCGAAAATGAATTTGATCCAATTCAGACTCTGTATAAAGGGGTTTTACCTGGGTGTTTTCCGATAATCTGTGAAGACGAACCGTGCCGCACTTCGCTGTAATCTGCTCAATCCGGTAATTTCTGATTAAGTAGTAAAGATTCCATATTTCACTGGCATACTCTTAATTGGGGCGGGAAAGTGTTGTGTATGCTTTAGCTTTAACTTCTTGGTGAACAGGGGGACCTGGTTCTGCGCAGCAAATCCAGGGTACGACTGGCTTTATGCTGATTTTAAGTACACTGTCATTTCCACCTTTAATCATGGGATATGGTAACCCTAGGAATTCATGTTTTTTGCTACCCTGTTAAAATCCTTCACCCATGGTGTATACTGGTGTAATGTTGGGGACACGTTTGCGTGTGTGGAAAGCACTGCCATTTTTTGACGTTAAAATACATCAATCCTGTGGACGACATTTGCCCAGATTATTTCAGATCTTTTTGTAAAATCTCGTGGTCGTGTGAGTTCTCAATCCTCCCTGTTTTTTTAAAAAAAACACAAAAAAACAATGTTTTTATTTTTTTTATTTTTTTTATTTTTTTTATTTTTTTTATTTTTTTTATATCATTTATGTAGAGTAATAATAACCAGGTCCCAGGACGGAGCCTGAGTACACCTGTGTCACACTTACCCAAGATGAATGAGTTCCATTGACGATACGGATTGTTGCCGATTGTGTGTAAAAAACTACTGATCCACCCCGTGTGTTACTTTAAGTACCATAATACTAACTTTGTATAGATGTTTGTGTGAGACTTTATAAAAAGCTTTGCTAAAGTCCAAAAGAACCACATCTGTCTGACCTTTTTATTTAGTGTTTCGTACCATCATTGTTGAATTTAAATGAGTTGTGTACTGTGGATAACATGACCTGAAACCGTGCTGTTCATGTTTATTAGAATATTTTGGTGATCAGATGTTTTGCTATATGACTCCCCGCACTATATTCCAACTCTTGCAACATATGCAAGTTAGAGATATAGGCCCTGTAGTTGGCAGAGTCAGCCTTTGGATCCACGCTTACTAGATTGCTGGTAACATGGCTTGTTTCCACGGGTTTGGTATTGGTGGAATATATTGACTGTTGGAAAAAAACCTTCACACAGGTGCCAGTTCATTTGCAACCAAGCTTAAATAGACGAGGTGGCATTTCGTCTGGCCCGCTAGCCTTAGATGGACTTAAGTTGCATAGTTGTTTTTGCAACACCTTCATTCAACAATCCAATTTGCCAAATTAGTGAATTGCTTTTTATCCTCTTGTTGAGTTCTTGCAAAAACACTCCTAAATGTGGAATTAAGGGTCTGCGTTTGTCAGTGTCTGTGTTACAAAATTTTTGTTTGGCTGTTTTTTAAGGGTGGGATAACCGCTTTTCAGTGCGTTTAAGTTTTCACATATGACCAAAGATTTGGGGCTTTGATTTCAAACTTTTCCCAGAAGAAGAGAATAACACCATTGATATAGTCATTAATGTGCCTTTCGAACAACCATGGTAACATAATTCTATAAGCCCGAGCTGATTTCCAATCTGAAGAATTTTTTTGAGTTGCGAGCTTTGAAAAAGTTTATCTCTTTTCCTCATCTCTTCCTTTTAACATCAACGAGATCCCAAGGTAGTTTCCTGTAAACCTTTTGTTAGCTTTGAGGTACAATGTTTTGGCACTAAATCACTCAAAGCATCACATATTTTTCCCCCAGTTTGTGTCCACGGATTGATTTTCAGGTTTGATGATAGAAAATCCCCCCAAAGCTTGCACAGATAGTTTTCAAGGCTTGCTCATTAGCTTTATCAAATTTGTACACTTTCCTTTGTGTTTTACCTGGAATTTTGGTTTATCATAATATCAAACAAAACAATTGAGTGGTCCGAGATGCCAGGTAGGACCTCCACATTTTGAACAATATGGGATTTTGTGCAATTAAAATGTCAATATACTGTTGGATATTGGTCTAGTAATTTTAGTGACCAATTGCGATTAGAGAATTTTCCAGTAGGAAATCTAGAAATTCACATCACACTTTTGGTGTTTTAGAATTTGTTTTCACGGTCCATCAAACATTCATATCGGGTAAATTTAGGTCACCACCTCTAGCCATTTGGATGTGACGATGAACTTTTGGTGAGTCACTTTGTGAAGGATGATATCATACGATCAAGTATTCGGGTTTTCTTACCATTCCTATATAAGCTCGACAGATAAACGGGTTGGAATTGCTAACTGTAATACTGCCCAGATTGACTCACCCCCTCATCACAGTTTCCCCCAGATCAGCGGCTCATCGGAAGTAATTATGGAATCTCCCCCTTGGTGGCTATAAAAACTCCACCTCCGTTTGCACTTCCCGGTCTTTACGGTACACGCTGAGTTTCCTGGGAATAATTTCAGAGTGGCCATATTTCTGTTGATTTTTGTTTCGCAACCAAACACCATATCTCTGGTTTGTGTTGAATCTACAGTAGCACGGAAGGCACCCCTGTTTAGATGTACTTTTGATACCATTGCAGTTGATATCATCCTCTCCTGATGTTACGTTTTATTTGTGGTCAATCTTGAAAATTGAAACATTTGTTTAAAAAATTGGGGTTGAAGTTTTGGAAAACACCACTGGTGCACGTTCTCTATAATACTCAATCAACATCATATAGGGTTGAAAATGGATTTGAGGTAGTTATGGAACTTGGTATTGAAGAGACGAATCGAAATTCCAAATCCACACCCGAAAAACCCAAGAGAAGCTTGGGAGGTTTTTGACAAAGCTATAATCTATGGTCTGTTTCTACACAATTTGTGTGGTACCACAACTCACACTCATCACACTAATTAGCTCTTGCATCCTCTTCCACTTCTTCTTTACAAATCCATGGATATTGAGCATCTGCGTGAGATTGCGAGTGTGCCTGACCAGGATGACTTCAATTTGGCCGCTGAGTTAATATGCATGCAACAACAAATGATGGTAACTGGGATGCAAGGTCAGAATCTTTGACGAGACGAACAAACTTTTGTCTTGACTTTATAAAACAAACACCAATACTCCACATTTCCATACTTCTTCCAAATCGCAAGTACCAGTAATTTTGTTATGGAGTTGGGAGAATTGATTTACGGGTAATGGAACATAAACATGTAGTCATCATCATATTAAGGTTAACTTGCATGGTTTATAACAATCGTATATGTTGGGTACACTGTCATATTAAGCAAATACGTTATTTGGCAAGAAATCATCATTTTGTTAATACACAGATCCTATGGTACTGTAATACTATACATCATATGTAATAATACATACCAAAAAATATATAAACTCCTCAAAAAAGTTTGGAAATTTTTTTCAGACATGCATTTCTTATTTAATTGGAAATTTTATTACACTCTATTGCATATCAGTGAAAAGCTCAGTTGTTCCTCTGTAAAATGACACCAAAATGTTAAGTATTGATTACTTTATGGTTGAGTGACATTCCTTTGAATACTGGTAGGTTTGAAAGAGAAAGTGGCAAATTTCGGTACCTCTACTCAATTTATGGTGGCTTAAATTAAGAGGATTAGGTTAAATGGAATGTGCCCAATTTGATACGTTTGCTGATGGCAGGCCACTGAAGTTTTTTTTAACCCTTTCATTCTCAAGTTACTCATTGACGATCCTTGACGGGCATTATCGCCTCAGAGTACCGCATATCGTCCCAGATTGAGGACATTAGAGATGACAACGGCCTCAGAATATTGTCCCCAAACACGACAGCATTGTTGACTTCAATAAAAACAAATGTTGTCTTCCCAGTTATCAGGGCCGCCTCCACCAAATTTTGTTTCCATTTTGATAAAGCACTAGGGCTTACCCGAACATTGGCTACAAATTGATTCTGGGATATGCCAGCTTCAATTCGCCCCATGGCACGAGCCTTTTGTACATCTGATACTCGTGGCATGATGAGATACTGAATGGCCACTCTTTGACATTCAAAGACCCGCGTTCAAAGCACCCCTAATCCTCTTAAAGAGACATGAGGAGATTTCCAGAAAGATGCGCCCCAAGTTTTTTTCGAACCTGGTTTTTTGCATAGTTGGAATGCTTTCCAATGCATTAGATGACACCTGAAGTGAATAAGTCGAATACGCCGTCTTTATGTAATAATATGACGATTTAGTACTTTCTGTCGTGCACGACAGAAAGTCAAAGCACGGTGTTCTATGGGGACAATTACGATAGTCATGCAAGTTCAAAACAATGTTTGCTGTTTTCTTTGGTACTTGTGCAATTTGAGAGAAATTTGTATCCTAAAAAAATCTCCTCCTGTCACTTTAAGCTGTGTAACCCTGTGTAACTCTTAAACTGAGGTATTGAATTTGGCACTTTCTTTTTCAGACCTACCAGTATTCAAATGAGTGTCACTCAACCATGAAGAAATCAATTCTTATGATTTTGGTGTCATTGTACAGAGGAATACCTGAGCTTTGCAATAATATGCAAAAGAGTGTAATAAAATTTTCAATTAAATGAGAAATACATGTCTGAAAAAATTTCCAAACTTTTTTTGAGGAGTTTACATCGCAATATTTAGATCAGCCTTTAAAAGAATAAGAATCCGTTCGAACAGATTATATGAATTTAAAGACAGTTAACATCAGGACGCTTGAGAATAATATTTGGGCTACCACAAAGATTGTTTCTAAAAATGTGTTGTTTGATTAGATATAATTATGTTGCACCTTCTAAGCGGTATACTGTTTGAAATCTGAAGTCAGGACCAACGTCAAATCATTTTCGCACGTGTATCAATTACGCTGATTTTACACGAGTATTATACTACCAGATTTTAGGTTAACGTGCATGATCCGTATGAATCGATCGTCCGATCCAGTCTGTAAGTGACATGAGGAGATTTTTTTAGGATACGAATTTCTCTCAAATTGCACAGGATCGATTGTAGACCACCTACCAAGAACGTTCCGAAGGTTTATTGGACAAACAAGTACAAAAGAAAACAGCAAACCTTGTTTTGAACTTGCCTGCTATCGTAATTGTCCCCATAGAACACCGTGCTTTGACTTTCTGTCGTGCACGACAGAAAGTACTAAATCATCATATTATTACATAAAGACTGCGCATTCGGCTTATTCACTTCAGGTGTGATCTAATACATTGGAAAGCATTCCAAATATGCAAAAAACCCGGGTTCGAAAAAAATTGGGGGCGCTTCTTTCTGGAAATCTCCTCATGTCTCTTTAAGAGAGGGTAATGACCCAATTTAATTATATAAAGTTTTCATCTAAAGTATCGCACCGATATTTCAATTCATTATGTCTATGATGTAAGAGCTAAAAACGTGATTTGTAAGCCCTAGAGTGCTGTGTGAAATTAATATTGGTTGACCAAAATAAGGCACATTTTCAATCGGAACATCCAAAACCAACATATTTAAGCCTTACAGTTTTCATAGAGTAAATGAGAAAAATGGTAGTTTTCTTCAAAAACCAAAATATTAAACACTTCCGGTAAATATGACAAGGTTATTATTGATCGAGCAGTGGAAACGAACAACATATCGACATAAAGTATTGTTATAACTTACCAGCTGTTGAGCCTTTCCTTTTCCGTGCTGAAGAGTTGTTTTCCTTTTTTGGAGCTGTTGTCGATTGCAAGAGAGTGTACATAGTGAGAGAAACAGGAAGAAAGAAAACCAAACATAAGGGACTTATCAATATTTGTGAAGGGGGATTGAGAGAAAGAAGATACTAATAGCCGCTTGAGAGCTTGAAAAGAGAGAGGGAGAGAGACCTAGAGAGAGCGAGTTAGCAGCGAGAGGGATGGATAGCGAGAGAAAGAGTGAGATAGAGAGGGGAAGGAGAGGAGTGAGATAGAGAGGGGAAGGAGAGAAAGCGATTACCCAGGATCGTAATTAAAAATCAGAATATTAATATTAAATTCAATTATGTGAGCGTCATTATCCATGGTGTTCTTGCTCACAACCCCGAATCAAAGAGCTTAATCATTTTGAACTTGTGAGTGCACATTAACTTTGGATCGAACTTTGGATCAGGGCTTGAATTTTAAAAACAATTGGTAAACTAAAGTTTGATAAGGCCATATTAAAAAATCTTTTGTCTCAAAGCTCTCCAGCTTCACAAAACCTAATGCGGAATGCGGTTTTATTTTACTTTATTTTTTTTTATTTTTTTTTTCTTCCGAATATGAAATACTCATTAAAGAGACACGAGGAGGTTTCCAGTAAGAAGTGCCCAAAATTTTTTGTCGAAGCAGAGATTTTTGCATATTTGGAATGCTTACCAATGTATTTGATCACACCTGAAGTGAATAATCTAAATATGGTGTTGTTATGTAAAAAGATTATTAAGATGATGATTTTGCATTTTCTGTCGTGCTCGGCAGAAGATCAAAGCAAGCTTTTCTATGGAGATGATTACGATAGCAGGCAAGTTCAAAACATAGTTTTTTTTTGTTTTTCTTTTGTTCTTGTTTAACCAATAACCTTTAAAAACGTTCTCGGTAGGTGTTCTCGTTGGGTGTATCCTCAAAAAAACTCCTCCTGTCTCTTTAATTAAGACGACCCTCTACCTATTTTTAACGAAATAAAATACATCACGGTCCCCGGACCGCGATTGTCGTCTGCCGTCGCGGTTTGTGAATGAAGCCACAAAGTCACGAGGCCACCAACATGTCACCCCACCCCGCCCCCTCCTTTCCACCAAGTTACATCACTATAGCCCTTACGGAACTCATATGGTATGCACTATAGTAAGGGTTAACATTTTGACCACGCACACATACACACACCCACACACACACACACACACACACCCAAGATACACACACACACACACACATACACAGATACCAGAGTAATCCGTATGTGCCTTCTGCAATTTTTGCAGACGACACAAAAACACAAACAAAATATGTGTGCTTTGCTGTCTTTATTCCAAGTTGTTCTAAGTATTCCTTTTCTGTTAGTGTCCATCTACATTACAATGTAGGTCAATATTTAACATTCTATTACCTCTGCTGCCCATTATTGAAAATGCAGGAAGCATTTCTGATTGGTCAGTTTACTGCCCATTATTCTGCAATAATGGGTCGCGAATGCATTTTCTCATTATATCATGCTGTTTCCGGTAATAGAATAGAAATAAAGGGTTTGCAGTATTATTTATGGGCTCATAATGTATCCTCGGCCGGAAAAAATAAAATAATGGACTCGGCTGCGCCTCGTCCATTATTTCTTTTTTCCGACCTCGGACACATTATTCGCCCATAAAGGATACCGCATCACCCTTTATTTCTTAATTAGTATGTTTGTATGGATCCAGGTGTGGGAAAATATTGGATCCAAAACCTAATAATGACAAAATTGGATGATTTACGCCAATATTTATTGGTCTCGCTATGAGTTTTAAAATATTGGGCTCGACTACGTCTCGCCCAACAATATTTTTGCAACTCATAGCTCGACCAATTAATATGGGCTCAATCGATCCAATTTTATACCAAAATACTGCCTAAATGCAAAGGTGGTTCAAATGTAAAACTATTACTCCACTCTTGTACTAGTTGTAGTGTTATACACAGTACACTATGATTTTCCGGCATTGGAGTCACTTTCACATCATTGGAAAAACAAGTCACTGCAAGCATGGCAAGTGCAGCGTCAGGGGTGTTGAATTCTGCACCGCCGCTACCGTCTAAACCTGCCAATTCTTTTCATTTTCCATCACCGAATCAATCTACTAAATATCTCCAATATACTTCCCAAAGACGGGTAGGTTTTGGCCTGATGAAAGAACCAATTAGTGCTGCTTTACCCACCCCAAATGTACGAACTTTTGTTTCACTGGAAGTTTGTATTCTTGGAGCACACATAGTGACTGTCATACGGGCGGGCAAGTCTTATTTTGAGCTTGTATGAAAATTGGCGATTGACGAAATTTCGAGTTTCTTTTCACATTTTGGAAAAAAAAAAATTAAAAACGGGGAAAAATAGATTTTCTCAAATTCAAAGGTAAATAACGCGCACGATTTTACTAACGCGCGCGGGAGCTTTGAGACAAAGGATTTTTTTAATTTGGCCTAACAAGTCTATCGACGGATGGTTCAAAATAGGGTAAATCAAATATATGCCATAAATACTAGAAGATTTAAAATATTGCAACACATTTCATTTTTTCAACAACACTCACCATCGGTTGATAGAGTTGATGAAGATGTTGTGATAACCAAAATCTGATGGTTGTTTGTAGATAAAGAAGTTGTTACTTTCGCAGTGGTCGCTACATTGTTTAGTTCAGTAGAAAGTACTGTAATAGATGAACCGATGGATATACCTACGAAAGAAATGATTTTTTCAATAGTAAAATTTCTGTCTCATTCATTCGTTTGGAACATATACAATTAATTTCACCGCTGACCTTTTAACCTTGCACTTTTGAAGTGTTTTGCTAATGTGTAAATAATACTTTAATTCATTTTATATGCCAAAATGTGTCCAAATTTGGAATGCTCCAACCCCTTCTACTCTACTGTCTTTACCTTTTTCCAACAAATCAATTTCCCAATGATAAACAAAAAGTGGGCGTAACGGCCTGCCCGCTCTGAGGGGGCAAATTTCCCAGTCTGGGAAATTTTCCCTCTCAGGGGGGGTCCAAATGCCAATTTTTTTCCCGGTCCAAAAGCTAAAAAACGGCTGATTTAGCATGATTTTTGCAAATTTTTTCCCGGCAAAAATATATTTAATGAACTTACCAGTAGATGAGATTGGGGAAGTTGTCAAACTATTGAGAGGGGTTGATGATGTAGCTTCATCTTGATCTGTCACTTTATTTGTTATTATCAGTATTAATTGCAGTTGATTGAGTAAGAGTCGATCGACCTGTGATATATTTGTGGAAATGATGTCGGGAAACATCACAATGTAAAAACCATTAAAAATAATGAATAAAACTCGGTTTTTATTTGATTAGTAAAAACGAAAAGAGGGTTCTAAATGTTAATGGAGAATGAGCTTTAGATTCGGAAAATTAAATGTACTGAAGTCAAAAGACACAACCAGAGTGTAAAATAATATATCACAAAGATTTTGGGACGGTTTGTAAAATAAAGTTGTAGAAAATATAATTTTCCCGCATAGGACATGGATAGTAGAAAATGGCAAAGTTAAAATATCTTAGAAGGCATGATCAGCCCCAGTTTGAAAACAACTATAGTCCGGCGGGAGTCATAGTCCGGGCTCCAAGACAATAACGGAATAAAGCGTGAAACTAATGTTGCGTGAACAGTCAACGGAATTGAGTGTCCTATTCCTTACCTTTGTAGCCGACTGTGAGTACGCCGGACAATGATTATTTCTACACCTTATTATATTTAACCACAAAATTGAAACATATACCTATTTATCCACAAATTTGTAGGACAGATGGTCTCTTAAAATACCCGTATTCTACAGCTATCGGTTTGCTTCCAAAATCAATAAGTATAAAGCTAACATCGATAAGATCTTTTTTAAACATGAAATGTTTTTGATGGTGGAAAAGGTCCCTTTTAATCATTTGAAGGTCCGCTTTGTGACGACAAAGTTTGTCGTTTGTCTAAATTTTGTCGTTGTAAGGGTTTGCTTTATGGTATGTGAATGAATAAGCAGCGGGTAATATATTGCGTTACGCACTGCCGGTATTATTAAACTGTTTTTTTTGAGCGCTGCGGTGAGATGTCATGTTCCTCTCCACCACCCCTACCCCCCCCCCCCCCCCCCCACCCCCAATCCCCCGTCTTCATTTGGATAGACGGTGAAAAAAATTGGGTCATCCGGCGAGCGCAGCGAGGCTGAAAAAAATTGGTTTGTTGGTACGCAAGAGGTCCGCTTCTGGCAAATCAGCACCCCCGTCCGCACCCCCACATAAATTCCTGGCTACGGGCCTGGGGTCCATTCCCGAAACTCAGTCGTAACCTACGTGCATACTATGTCGTGCTGATGACCAATATATCCAAAGCACTGTGTACTTGTTGAAGGTCAGGCCGGTGGCGCCAAGCCTCAATCATTATAGCAACTCACCAAAAATGTCAAAAGAAATTGCAGTATACGAGTGCAAACCAAAACAATGTGGGTGCTTTGATTGGGTCGTCATGGGGGTTCCATGACCCCATACGACCTCGTCTCGTTCGTTATTCATACAAACAAATTCAGAAATAACCCTTCCAGTGGAGTTGATTCTTCAACTCCAACGGTTTAGGAATAAGAAATATTCCTTGACAACATATAAAAAATTCAGAATTTTTCGTCAAGATTTCGCTTTTACGTGTTAACCAATGGCGACGTCTGAAATTTGGATTTCTTGGCCGCCCTCCCCTGGAAAAGGTCTGCTATGTAGGACATACGCATGAGTTAGTATACACGTAGGGTTACGCACGAGTTTGGGGAACGGGCCCCTGGTTATTTGATAACAAATATTGCAAGTACATTTATGGTGTTAAACTTCGTATGGGTAAATATGAAGATAAGTAAAATCCCATGTTATTGATACCGTATTTTCTCATTAATATGGGTTTAAAAGGTTTCCTTCGCATTTTCATTTTACATCTTCAGTTAGAGAGGGTTGTTTGCTCGATTAATAAAACAAAACAGGTTTACCCTTAGTTTTGGGGTCTTCGGTCGCAGAGATTGGGGCAGCTGTCAAATTATTGAAAGCAGTTGATGATATAGTCTCGTCTACAGCCGTCACCTTATTTGTTGTTACACTACTAATTGTAGTATATTGAGTTATGGTTAATCCACCTAATAAGTAGTTACATTTGAATTAAGCGATCAAAGTTGTTGAAACGTCAGAGAAATAAAATGTTAACCACTTAAGATAATTAATTAGGTTTCCATTCAATAAGCAGAAATACAGATACTGTCGTAAAATATCCATAAATTTCAGCTTTAGCGGTCCGCTTCCAAATCATAAATATAAAGCATCGGATCATCGGATTGTGTTTTAAAAACGCGGTATCATGTACTATCGCCAAACACAATAGATTTTCTTGTTATTTTAACAATGACGTTTGTTTTACCGGGTGTATAATATTAAGAATAATAATTCTATGATATTGTTTTTGGTTCCATTGATACAGGTTTCATTTGCACATCGGCAAAAGATACGGGGGAATTTCAGAAAAAAATGCGCCCCATTCTTTTTTTTTTCGAAGCCTGTTTTACCATATTTCGAATGCCTACCAATGCAATTAAAACGAAATGTCGTTTTTGTGTAATACAAAGGTGATAATGGTATTTTCTGTCGTGCACGACAGAAATTCCAAGCACGTTTTTCAATAGCGCCGATTAAGACAGCAGGCAAGTTTCGTTTTTAGTTTTCTTTTTTACTGTGTGTTCAATTAAAACAGTGAGGTAGATGTTCTACAAGCAATCAGGCGCTAATTTTTATACTCAGAAAATCTGCTTGTGTCATTTTCAGAGTGTTCGGGTGATTTAGATAAAATGGCAGAAATCGGGCTTACCTTCAGGGTGGGATTCTTCGGACGGTGTAGATGAAATGGTAGAAATAGGCCTCACAGAGGAGGTTGTAGTTGGAAGAGCTATAAAACATTGAAACATTTCTTTATAAAAATGCACGTATTAACCTCTTCAAAACATTTTAAGGATGATAACAACTGTCGATCGATTGCAATCATATTTATGGTTTGTATATAATTAATAACAACAAGATTTCATCTAATTATTATACTATGAAACAGAGATCGTGCATCCTCAATTTTTGTACGAGCACATTGTCAGTTTATTGGTTGGCCCCTCCAACAGAAACGCAGAGCTTTACCGTCGTCACTACTCGTCACCTATGGGGTTCCTTTTACTGTTACAGGGCACATGTGGTGCAGTTGGATCAGCGTTCGCCTCATAAGCATAAGGTTGTGGGTTCGAGCCTCGCTGTCGCCAATATGTTATGCACTTGGGCAAGGCACTTTTATACCTAAAAAAATCAGTTCTAAAACCAATTTAGCATCTCTGCAAATCCAGCACAATAAGCTCATATTAAGGGCTGATAATCTTACACCAATTGATGACATGTTAAATGAGCTTTGCTGGTCCAGACTTCACAAACGATGGGATCTTGCTATGTACTGTTGTATTTTCAAATGTTTAACAAATCTTGCACCTACTTACCTTGCGTCTAATTTTATGTATGTCGGGTAATGCCGAACACCATTCGATTGAAGCCAATAAGTCCATGGTAAAACAAGGTTTGGTAAAGATAACCATATCATTAAAAAGTGTAAGCAAACTCTAACTATACACATGTTTTTCCTTAACTCACTCAAACCTGTAGAAAAGAAGTTTGATCAAAACAAAAAAAATGGCGTGGCGTCGTTCCTGGATTACCCGCACTCACGCTAATGCCGAACGTTTTTTTTTCACCTGGCAGGCACATTTGTGGACAAAAAATGGAATTTTTTGTTTCCTTCTTGCAATATAAAGTTATGATAATAATGTATAGGAAATCTCGATGAGAGTTTCAAAATTAGTAGATGAGATGGACACACCCATATGGGTTGCCATGGAAACCGGGTCGTTCTGGATTACCCCAAACCAGGTAAGTTTGTAATCTCGTTCCTTTCATAACTTTCGTCATGTCCGTGGCCCCGTTTTGTACTGATTTTAATTGTGAAGGAACCCTAGTCCTGTTAAACTATTAAACCCCTTAAACCCCTTTCTCTCTCTTCTTGTAGAGTGATATTTCACAAAATATAATGTTCTGACTATTCATTTTCACTAAAAAGTATTTTCGTTGTAATTCTTGCGAGAATGTACGAGATTTGCATTTTGGTCAGTTTAACTTTGATTAAGTCCAGAGGCAGCTAACACCATAGGTTGGTAACACGGGTCGCCTCCTTCCGCAATATAGCGAAATCGATTCGTTCGGGATTACCCCGCTTCGGCATTACCCACTTTCCCCTACATCTTTCTTCTCATGCTTCATAGCTCCCATATATCAGGAAAGTTGCTCCTTAACTATTCATAAGTATAACTCAAATTCAGATTACGTACTTTTCATTACCGTTCTGTTAAACTTTTGGAATAGTAATCCCTCGGATTATAATTAATATCCATAGTACCAATATTCCAGTACCTGTTTTCAAACATATAATGAAACAACTTTATGTAATGTCATTTATGTTCATTATCTCTTTTAATTGTGAACGAGGGTTGGTTTATATAATTTGTATGTCAGGTTGATTATGTTGTTGCATATCATTCAAACTTGTATAACTTGTACAACAAAAGTGTATAACTTAAACAGTGCCCCTTCAGGGATAAGCATGACTAATACTGATGAGGCTCCTCTGTATAAATAAAATGTAAATAATACAATAAATCATACTCCCTCGCTTGCTCTCTCTCATCCACCCAGGGTATAATGGAGCATATTTGGTGAATATAAACAGACTCGCTGTTGGTCGAAGAGGGTAGTGGCGAACCCCCTACAACGATAATTTATGGCCCGTATTCCAGACACCTTGTTTTAGACAGAAGCTTGAAACACGAGTAACATCCGGCGTTATTTAAAGACCCTACACTTGAGTGTATAAAGTCCATATTGTGTTATAAATGGTTGAGGCGCACCAAATATATCATGGCTTTCCTTAACGTTTAAGGTGTTATACCAACTGGACGAGAATGAATAGTAACATGCTGTGTTCAAATGGACCGTGCAATGAACCGTGCATCATCACCCTCCTCACTGAACAAAGTCAAAATTCTCGACAGGGACGCCAAGTCATTCTCCAGAAAAAATACGTGAAGCCATTCAAATTCGCAGAAGGGGACCAAGTAATCACTCGTGAGGGAGGTTACACTCTAGGATCACATTTTATGATTCACTACTTATTCAAACATCAGAACCTGTGGAAGAGTCTACCGCCAAGTTTCCCAGGAGACGTGAGCCAAACACTTAAGACACTGTAATCAAGCATGCAGTCCAAGAATTGGCGAAAGCTACAGTAGTGAGTAATATTTTGGATTTTCCCGCACATACCCAGCATATTTATCTCAATCTCTCAATATGAATCTATAAACTAAATCAAGTGTCTACCTTACTGAAGTGTATTAATATCTAGGGCGGCCAAGATGGCACCCGCAAGGATGTATGTCTATTTATTAAATGAACTGGAGTGGCAATTTTTTTGGGATAAAGAAACGGATTGACATTTTACGAGCACCAAAATTGAGAGTGACATTAATAATATTTTCCGTAAAGGGTCGTTTCGTTTTCCCAGCTTTTTCGACGTTTAAACTCATTTCTAAGATTGCCTGTGCAAGAAAATTAATGAAAATAATGGCTTGACCCAAAATATCTCAACAAAAAACAATTTTGGTGTTGTTTACTAGAAATGAATGAGAAAATAACATATCAAAATGCCTAGAAGTGTAAATAGCGGGGAAAATAATTTGCAGGGGGCAGGTTTGTACTGGTGAAAATGTAAAGTATGTATAAGTGTACTTGAAATCTATTAACCACATTTTGGTCATGCCCAAGGCTTAAAAAAAGGTATAGTTGTCCTATCTGTGGGTCTTATAGTTTAATAGTATAGGGCAATAAAGGTTTCAAGATCATCTAGGGGGTAAGTTTCAGAATGCTTCGATTATTTGCACAAATGGTCCCAATTCTTCATATGCCCCAAGGAACCAGGGAATATACTACTTGCACTCATTTCACCATTTGGTCCATGTAATTATAGGTGAAATTAGAACAATGGTCTACATATCCTATGGAGGTCATTAATGCTTACCATCTAATTTACACACTAAAGTCAAATGCAAGGGCAAAATGATTTTCTTCTGTTTATAGGATAAGTACACAATAATTTGAGACTAGTTTTCGGTCCAAAATCGGAGCACACTGAAAGAATTACTCCAGGATGAACTTGAACCGTTTATAGTCAAAAATCCTGACACTAATGACCGTAGATATGGCAAACTATAACCATTATGCTCTAGGCTTTGGACCATATATGATTAAAAGCGACAATAAAAACTACGCATAATGAAAGGAAAAATACCAAGGTTATCAACAAATGCACACATTATCAGGTTAAAAAAAATGCGTTTCGAGCGAAGAACCACTCGAACTGGGATGTTTTGTTCCCGTTATTGTTGGTCTTTAATTACGGCCAGCAGGAAACATTCCACTATTTAAACTAAGTGTAGCAGACGACGTCAAAACAGTGTGATACAAAAAAAAACCCCAAAAAAACAAAAAACAAAATCAAAATGAAATACATTCGTCTAGAAAAACATTCACCAATGGCATCTTGTCGTAAGGATTTCACCAACTTAAGGGCATATTTGCATGAATAAAAACTAATAACTCGCCCGCCCGCACTCACATCGTCGTATTTTACAAAACACGTTTTCCGAGAAAATCGCAATAACCAGCGACATTTCCATGTCTATACAGTTAAAACGAACATAAAAGAAACATCTAGAGACTTTTAATACTGTGTTTGAAGAAAACATTTTAAAGTCAAATATAAACCTTAAATGTCAATTTAAAACTTAATTAGGCTACAAAGTTATAAGTCCTGTATGTGAAATCACAAATATTTTTGTTGCATAATATGACGCATATTACGCCGGCCCGCTTAACGACCCGTTTTTTTCAATGTGCGTAAAATAGATCACTGATGTGAAAGCTGAAAAGTTTAACGCTTTCACGAGGGAACTACTCAAAATTGGACCTGGTATGTGAAATCGTTTAATTTGGGATCGGCAAATAGAACCTTTATATCAAACATGTGTAAAGAATGCATGTAAATATACGACCAGTATTTGAAATCCCGATATAATGATCTCGATGAACTAAATAATGCGGCCAAATTCGCAAAAAAGTTCTCCTACCTTCGCATCCGTACCGTTCAAACGAAGAGCACAGCCTTTCATACATTTCAGCTACAGGGTAGATTCGTAATATATCTGAGATGACCGGACTTAAAAACTCATGTTTAACGGTCCCTCCACCACTGTATTTCCACTAAACCTGAATAAAAAATATCATGCTTCATGCTTACGTTTTTTGAAACGACTTAACACTTATTGGAAAACCCATACTAAGACTAGCTTATACAATATACGGTATAAAATATTATTGAACACATTCGAGTGGTCTGGATAATCTGAATTATACAAACCATTAAAATTAATTAAATCATTATTTCTGGACCATGCGCGATTTGAAATTCGCGCTAGTGTATATGGATCTGCGTTAAGCAATACGAACGGCACAGTAGCGTCATAGCAACTTTCCCATTTGACGAGTCCATAATGTGTATATGCCATGCATGACGCAAATGTGACGACCGTATCCCCTACAAGTTATACAATAGCGCGAATATTAAATAGCGCATGGTCAGAATTAAGATGTTTTAATTTTTTGTTATGATAATATAAAGCCGTTTTTTCGATGAAACCACCGATATGTATCAATAATTATTTATAGAGTAAATTGTATAATATTATGATTGTATATACGGTTCTCCTGAGTGGTTAGGGGGGGGGGGGGATTCCATATGAACCCTAAACTTCATTTTTCGCGTCATTAACGCGAAAGCCGCATGATGTTGATGGATGCCTTGTTTTTGTTAATTGTCCGAAGCTTGCTATCCCGCATCTTCTGACCTGTGTGCAAAGGAAAAATCGCGTGCACGAGTTGCGGATATATCGCGTTGGGTCCATATGGACCCCCCCTTGACCAATCCAATGGGCATACCCAAAAATTATTATTCCGCATAACGGACCTTTGACTTATGTGGCTACTCATTGTATGTGGACTTATGTTACTTACTATCACAAACAAATACTAATTTAAATTTCATTAATGTTTCATTAACAATTATATGATATTATGTATTTGATCCGTAATCTATTTCCCTGTACAAAATGAGTGGTTAATATATTGCTCGGAAAACGCTTAGTAAAAATAATAAAATTTATCTAACGCCCCTGTTTTTGCTAAACATAGTTAATTTAAATCACTTCTTAACTTGAAACTACTAGCCACAGTTTTAATCGTATCCTGTTGAAGAAATTAAAAAACAAATGGTCTCTTTTTGGTTGAAAATTGGCACGTCGCATTGGAAAATTCAATGTTTCACCCCTTATTTCAAGGTGCGAATAATATTTTTCTTTGTTGGGGGGGGTGTTTTTAGATGTTTTAGAGTAGTCTTTGACATGTGTGATTTTTAATTGAATTATTCCTATGGGAAAATGCGGTCCCTTTAGGTTATGGTCCATATGGACCACTGATCATCACCGGGGGCATGCACAAGACCTTGACCACTTTAGTGTTAATTAATTATTCATTCGAAAATGTATTTTTGAGGAAAATTTCGTTTAGATATTAATAGTGAGCAGATTTTGGAAACTGGGTGTTTTGAACAACATCCCAAATCCAAATTAACCAGAATCCCTTGGGAATTATTCTAAGGCCGGCTTCAAAATGTCCCACCATATCTTCGTGTTTGGGTATAGCCGTTTCAATACTGCATTCTTAAATAATCGCAATTTGAACACATTTTTACTATCTTTTCTAGCTATTTGGATTGTAGCACACTAATCAATTAACACGTGATCACTTACAGTCCGGATAACAACACTAACTAGATGGGGTGTTGCTAAAAATGGGTCCACCAAATGAGCGTTGAATGACTATTTACATATTAAAATGGTCCAATTTGAGTTTGTTTTGATTGGACGGTGGTGAAATGGCACATACTACAAGCTAATGTTGATATTTTGTGAAAGAGCTTGAAAGTAAGGGTCTGCCAACAATCACAAACCATAATTACCACAATCTCTTGGAACATTACTGGCGTTTTCAAATGTGTCCGCCATTCTCCGTACTTAGTTTATATCCGTTTCAATACTGTGGTTCATAATCTCGATTTGAAACACTTTTTTGTTTGCTATATTTCATCAATATTGATAAATAGCACTAAAACTACTATTTAATAACAGACGTGATCACCCACCGTAAGGGCTGATTACTGAAAAAAGGTCCAGTTGAACTTGTTTTTGTAAGGTACTTAACAGGCAGTGATGAAATGTCACATAATACAACTAATGTTGGTATTTGGGAAAGTATGGACCCAACAATATTACAAACCAAAATTACCTTTTTTGTGGGGGGACATATTCAATGGTCTTTGAGTATATCGTTCAGTCATGTTTTTAGCACAATTTGAAAACTGTTTTAACTATTTAAATAGGCTTTGATTAAGTGCATGTTAGTATAGTATTTTCATAAATGGACAATTATTTCTTTACATTAATGTGATACTTTGTTTTCCTCCCAAAATTTAAACAAAAAATCCCTTCAAAAACCACTGTCACGGCTTTTTTTCAAAATGGCCACCATGTGTATCCATGGGTCATTGAGTTTCAGAACTAAAGATGCATTGCTTATATTCTATAGAACCGGAATTCGTCCGGCAACTGGCAAACACAAGCACGTAATTATACCCTTTGACATACTGCGTCCGGGTGTTTCCTTATACGCTCGTTTTGGCCATCGCGGCATTTGGTTTGCATTCGATCGTCATATTTGGGAAGGAGTGGAAAATAGGTACCCCCATTTAAATGTATTTTATGAAGGCACACAGGTATTTGTGTGTAAGATGCATTAAGTAAGTGAAAACAAGATGGTGTTGTTGTAAATTGTAAATGTACATTTTTTTTTTTAAGATTTTTTAGTTTTTTTGAAAATGATCTTAAAAGATTGGAAATTTGACCAATATACAACGGTACCACATTCTGAAACGCAACATCTCTAGTGTAAATGTAATAGAGTAAACAAAAAATTAAACTTTCCAAAAATTGAAATATAGGAACTTGAATGAACTCAAAAGACTGAAATTTCACTCGGAAAGGATTTCCTACAGTGGATCACTCTTAAAATAATATTTACCACTTTAAGCACAGTGGCGGCACAGACTCATTTTCTGGGGGGGGGGGGATTCAGGGGGAAGCAAATTTTGGCCCAAATTTCGCTGAATATTTGCCAACAATCAGTCATTTTTTTCTCCTGACCAGTGAAAGATGGGGGGGGGGGGGGGGGGCGCGCCCACACTGGTAAGCACTAAAATGCCGGCGCATTTTGGAGGGGTTTCACTCTTTTTGTATGAATTTTATGATTTCATCCTTTCACACTGTTTTGAAGAGGGGATTTTTCACCTTTTTCACACACACCTTATTTAAAACTTTTACTCTGATTACTATGCTCTTATATTTTCACCTTATCACTCAAACACCTTACATTATATTACTCCTCTTTGTGAAAAAGACACTGAAGCATTTTAAAGCGTCTTGAAGATTCATTTACGACGGCCTGGTTTCTAGAACTTAAAAAAATCGGATCCCGACGTTTCTTAGTAGGCCAAGCATAAAATAATCATTTCTTGACAACAGGGGTCTTCCACACTGTTCAAAAAAATTCCGTAGCTACGGAAATTTCTGGCAGCAGAATTTCCAGACTTTTTATGGTAAATTTAACAGAATTTCTGTCAATTAACGGACTTTGGACGTACTTTAACAGAATGTGGTCTCATATTATGAAAATGTGTATTTTTACAGAATTTTTTCCTTTTCCGCTCCGTCATTTAAAATTACGGAACGAAAAAAAGTCTGGAAATTTTTTGCTGCCGGCAAATTTCCGTAATTAACATTTTTTTATGTTTTTTTGTTTTTTTATTCTTATTGTTTTTTCTAAAACAACACATGATTTCCGTAAATTTACGAAAATCTGTTTTCTTGTATTCACGAAATTTTTTAACAGTGCAACATCCCAATTTCCAATACAACATGCAAAAAAAAAAAAAAATGGATCTTTGGATGAAAAATAGGGTGCGCAATTTGTTTACATTTGAAGAAATCGCGATAGTTTGCTTAGCTAGGTATTCCAGGCAGGAGAGACCCTGCTGCGCCGAACACTGGGTTATGCCGAAACGCCCGGTCGTTCGGCAGATGAACTTGCCGTTCGGCAGGGATATCTGCCGAAACGGCCCGTGTTTCGGCAATTATTAGTGCCGAAAATGCGGGTACGTACGTCATTACCCCTTCCGAAACCGGCGGCAGGGTTACTAATTGCCGAAACAATGGTTATCCCAGTAGTCGGCACAGAGGGCTCCCTTATTACGGCGTGTGCGGTGTTGGATGTAACTAGTTCTTTTGCCAATTGGCTGTACGGACACAGGATGACACGAAATAGTTGTTCATGTGACTCTGTCTCGTTCGAACGGCTAAGATTAGCTTTAAATAATAATTTAGGGCCGTTCGTATTTACAAGGGAGGTAGGGCGGCCGCGGAATTGAAAGATTGTTTTTTGGAAAATTGCATAACCCCGAATGTAAAGTTGCAATTGCACTTTACATTGGGGTTCTATTGGCATAGAACCCATACACCCATCCCACACACACACTTAGGGTACATCATATGATTTACTGCTGATATGCAGATAGGTGCTTGGTTTACGAGATATAAATTTAGCATGAACCCCCCCCATCAGAAAAAAAAAAATAAAATCACATAACCCCTATTTGTTCAAGTAGAAAATCAGGTCTAATCCCATGTTTGTACTCACCGCCCGTGATCCCCAATAACCAAACCCTAACCTAATTCCTAACTCTAATCTTAAACCACTAGTGCCCTATACACGAACCCGGTTTGACACATTCCAACACCTCACTGGAAGCCATAGCTGGGGTCATCCTGCTTGAATTCACCCAATTGTGCAGATTAAAGTGTATCTTGGATTCTACTTAATCAAGCGTGGTACAGACGTAACCAAAGCTTTGGGTAGGTTTTGGGTTGGATGCCCCCATAATGGCGGATCATTCTGACCATCATTTGGCTGGTCGGATTTGTCTATATAGGTCCTATAGGTTCCTATAACCCACCCAAACCTAGCCATTTTGTCACAGCAACGGCCCGCCTATAAGCCCTCTCAATAAAGGGGACCTTTACAATGGGAGCCATAAATGTATATCAATGCTATAACGTATACATTCTTCTCGATTCGGCTACCAGCCTTGCTTTGAGGTCTATGTGGGTGCTTTGACGTTACAAATCGGATTTCTTTCTACTATTACATCATGCTTGTTCCTAAAGCCAAAAGCCGATTTTTTAATTAGTTCATCATTGTCGCATGATCTAGCACAATCACACGAAAAAATGCTAAACACGTGCTCTATACACATCAACAGTACGGATTATTTTCCATTCCTTTTCTTCCCCTTCTCCCTCCTCTTCCGAAGGCCCCCCGTTACTTCGTCACCCACTTGACGAAAAGTAGGTAAATTCTGCACCGGGTATTTCGGCAGCCGGGTATTTCGGCACAACAAACCCTCAGGGAATCGCCATATGTATGAACTCGCACATCATTAATGGTAAAAAATGGATGGTCCCACAAGATATTTCTGCAATTGCAATGTACTCTTCCTTTCACATGCAGGGAACCTTATTCTCCCTACCTCCTTGTGATCGTGTAGACTATCTAATCGGATACTAAAACAATATACCAAGGATAGCTGCGGAACGCTTGCAATTTGAGGACGTCCATTAGCATTATGTTCCCCCTCAAAGGGGGCTTGTGCGTTATGCAATTGTGTGATGTTGTGATGATAAGCTGTAGTATACACAACATTGGATTTTCTCAATCGATAAATAGTCATTATTCAATAATGCTTTTGGCAGCCATTTTTACTAAGCACTTTCTAGTGTCACGTTACTGTAAGTGATCACGTTACTTAAATAGAAGTAGAGCTTAATGAAAATTAATAGCAAAATTAGAAAAAATGTGTTGAAGTTTGTAAAAATGCAATGCAAATGGTGCGCCCGCAGGCAGAGTGCCCATCTCTCTGTCATTGGCGTTTGGGCCAGACTCCCTCATATAATGTTGCTGTGGGGGGTTCGCCACTCCTCCCGGTGTGTAAAAATGCAATAATAAAATGATATACCCAAATACACAGAATGGTGCAGGCATCATTAGAATATGCTCTCCAAAGGTATTCTGGGTAATTATGGTTTTTGATGTTGTCTGGATTTCTACTTTCCCAAAATATCAACATTAGATTTTTGTATGTGCCATATCACTACCGCCCAATCAATTACTTCACGAAAAGAAGCTCAAATTAGACAACTTAAGCAGTAGTAGTCATTCAACTCAGTATGAAACTATATACCAAAACACGTAGAATGGCCATTTTGAACGGGCCACTGTGAAGACGACCTTTGAATATGTTCCCCAAAGGGATTCTAGGTAAATGTGGTTTGTGATATTGTCAGCACCAAATACCCAAATTAGCTTGTAGTACGCGATTTGCCACCTCCGACCAAATACCACCCTAATTGTCGCCTATAAAGGATTCTAGTTGTTTTACAAGTTTGAGGACCTTATACGATCCAAGTTGTGTGACATGGGGGGATTCAATATAGAGTTTACAAGTGAAAGATCTATCATACTTTGTAAGTTTAAATGCTTAAATGAAAATTATCATCGATTGAATTATGAAGAGAAAAAAGAAGAACCGCATGTTTACTGTAATCTGGTTACTTATCATGTTTTTTTTTTTCTTTTTGTTGATGGCTGTACGGGGATTGTAAATTCTTTACATCCTTACTGTGGTGTCGTGAATGTGGGTCAATTTTGTCCATTTCAAGCTGGATGTGAATCCGTATTGTCCCAGTATAATAATGAGTACTGAAAGGTCCGACAGTATACATATCTTGAGTTTTTATCTGCATCTTGTACTTATGCCGGAAATCTACTTCAATGTATGCCGAGTTGTCATCAAGATCTGGAAATAGGTTCTGTCATGTATTCAGCCTTGCGAGATGGGCATAGTAGGGAAAAAGCACTAGCGGGATTCCACGTGGAGGAAGCTGAGATTTGATCGTCGGCTATCTCTCTATTTTCCATTCCAAAGGATTTTGACATTGAGACACTATATATTATAACAATAGGAGGAAATGGAACTGTCAGGTTTCCTGTATATTGTAGCGTAATGTGTTGTTTGTTGAGTGTGTGTGTGTGTTTTGTGGTGTGTGTGTGTGTGTGTGGGGGGGGGGTGGGTGTGGATGGGGGTGGGAGAGGGGCTACATGAAAAATTGCGAAAAAAAAACCAAACAAATCACACTCCAATCAGATATGTATGTAACTTTGAGAAGATCCCTAAAAGGGAGAAAACACTCAAATTGTTAATGGGCTGAAAAAAAGGTGGATTTTCAGTTTTATTTTCAGAGAGATAATTGTATGCATGATTAGAATCGTGTCTGATCATCTGATGACATAGAATATTGTAAATCGGGTGCCTCTCTCGTAGCCCAGTATGTTGAAATGAGTGTATATTCTGAAGTAACGCCATAGGCTATTTTTTACATAGTATGAGGCTCTTGTAAATGTTATCTAACTTTAATTGGCCATTTTTATGTTTTGAGTTAATATTTAGTATAAAAGCTTTGCTTACCAATAGTTGCATGCTAGATAGAGAACAGTTAGCGGCTAGATACCAGTGAGTACAAGTCCATAATTTTGCTACCACGCGGGGGCCACGCTCGTGTTTTTCTAAAGATCACAGTACTTGCTTGCCAATGCTTATTTTGTGATTCCCAAAGTGGACATTTTACGGCCAACAGACTTGTTTCCGAATATACTATTGATAGACTACAGATCCTTTTGCCTAAAACAGAAAATTTGACTGATTTCGTCCTTGTATCTTGCTGACAATGCTATCTTCAGTACTTTCATCGAAGAAATTTCCGACAACTTGATGGACCTTGTTTCAGGGAATTTAAAGGTACCATTTTGAAATCTTCTTGAAGAAGCGCTCCTCAAGTGTATTTGATATGCGTGTGGTCCAGAGAAAAAGCCCGTAAACTCTTATCATTAGCGCGTGAGTTCGGCGGGCCCCGCCGTGGTCAAGTATTTGTTCCCTGGGCAAGATACTTTAATCTCAATTGCCTCGCCCGGGCCCCGATCCAAGCGAAACTGGGGAGCTGTCATGTCATGGGGGATATTACAATCCAAGTGCTGATAGGGATGTGCGCTTGGCTAGAAGCCACCTAGATGAAGCGATGATTTGGCGATTTCCCTACTGGCGGCGTACTAATAATAGCCAACAGCGCTTTGGAGACTGTTACGGTAATAAGCGCTTATCAAACTGCTTATATGATTAATTATGAGGCATGTATTCGTTTCAATTACAACGGCACTGAACTTAGAACATTATAAATAACTCCAATAGCGATGACACTTTTTATCGGCCAGGAAAGATAATGAAAGTTTTTGGTGTTACCTAGAACTAATTGCTATCAAAGGTTTTTTTTCTCTTCGCAATGCATTTCTTTGAAGAATCCAAACTTGACATAACTAAAAGTCCAGAAAATTTGGGTGCCGAAAATATGGTCTCATTTGCTAAATTCAAAATTGCCCGCCATTTCAAAGGACTTTTGTCAATAACTCAAGATTTCGATGGTCGTAAGATATGTAATGTTGGTGGCCTACCCATGTTTGTGGGTCTATACGAACTCAATAAGAAACACCTAATAGGCAATATCAGAAAGATGAGTGGTTTATGCCTTATTTGCATAAATTATATGGCTGCCATTTTGTTGACTTTCTTGAAATGAGATTATGTTGAAATTTGTTTCTTGTGTCCATTCTTGTATCAAAGAACATGATTAGTAAGTTTGCCATTTAAAGACAACGAGACTTCCACTATGAAAATTTCTATTTAAATATTTGTGAATTCAAAACTTCTTGATCGTTTTCCCAAATAGAATAAAATAACATCTTAAGACGTCTACACAGAAAAATGACACAATCTAAGGGACAAAAAACACACTTTTGTTCATTGACGGCTTTAAAATTGGTAGCTCGTGGCTTCAATTTGTCAAAAAGTAAAGGAATTACTGAACTTTTCTGAGCAGCTCGGAATATGAATATTCTCCTTCACTGTTATAAGAGATCCAGGTCAAAGCTTTTTCATGGCTGTAGTAGTTTCCGATATGCGTCTGCTGCGATTATTCCAGACACGTCTAAGTATACAGTGTAGTCCATGCAATGTTTCCGTTTATCTGTTTTGACAACTTAAACTGATCCCACAAAATTTTATTTGGGTTGATTGTTTGTGATTTAATCCGGGCCATTCCATGCACTCTATCCCTTCGAGGGTTTCGAGTGCTAACTCTTGTCCCTTTTTTTGGATAGGTTTTGGGCATCATACTTTCTATCTTTACGATGTGATACCAGGATATGTAACTGTTTTTATAGAGGTTAAAGCACATACCGTAGGTGTTTTTCAAGAATATTATTTTTTCACACTACTTTGTCATATCAACTATCATGCTAAGACTGAATTCAGAAAGACATTTTTTTTGACGAAACGGACAACTTCTAAAACCAAATGCCACAATTAGTGAAACAATTATTGCACTTACAACTTAACTTGTCACATGAGACTGTAAAATTTTCCAAAAATTATTAAAAACGGTGAATTGTTGTGTCAAATTGGTGACATTTCAATTTTTTTTTCATTGTCTGTAGGAGAACATAGATCATCCAAAATAATTAACCACCAAAGATAATTGTGTAAGTGAATTATTTTTTGAAAGAGGATGTATAACCGTGTGCCCCCCCCCAAAAATGCAACACTTGGTGACAGGCGCCATTGAAGTTTTTAACATAAAGCATGTGACTACTTATTTTTTTTTTGTTGTCCGGTAAATGGGAACTGTTGCTAATGTCCCTGAGAAGTTCATAAAAGTAGAGACAATAGTTTTTAAGATATGACCCCAAAATCCAGTTACCGCCGGACCCATTTAAAACCAAATTTAAGAGCATTAATATAATACGGCACTGTACGTTGTTTCAACCCAGACCACCAAATGAATCTCTAAGTCCAACCATCATTGCCCTTGTTTTTTAAGACGCTACTGCAACAGCGATTAACATATCAATGTTTCCATTTGTAATCAAATCTAATAAACATGCATTTTAACACACTTAAAAGATGGAATTAGGAATGCATGATCAACAAAACTCTTCGCATTGTCGAAATACATTTTGATAGAGGTAATCATTCCTCAATCCATTTTTTTGACAGCACACAGAGTTATCTTTAACCGAAATTTAATGACCAATGATATACTGATATTGTTTTTATTGAGTGTTCTGTTGAAACATATGTTTTCTTGCATAATTTGGAGATGTTAACATTTTCAGTAACAGCAAGTAAGCACAACGTATTTATTCAGTTTTAATGTAATGTGGAGTTTGTCTATGATTAGTCATAGTTTTTATTGTCTGAACCGTTTTTTCATCACTAATAAATTTAATGTTTTATCATTATCAGTTTAAATAAATTAAGTAAATGCATGTTATTTGATCCAGTAAAAGTTCTTCTGCAGATATTTGGGCAGTGACATGTTGATTGCAATCAATATTGTATTGTCATTCTGTTCTTCTTTGCCAGTTCGTTTGATTACCAGCTCCTCCTTTTGGCAAAATGGTTCCTGCGGGTTACTTGATTGTTGGGTCATTTCTTAAAAACGATTGATCTACACTATGATTTCAGGATGTAGCTCACACTGCTATCTTACATTACCATAAAGAACAAGTAATCATGTGTTTTTGTTAAACTTATTGCGGCTGACACCAGTGTTGCGTTTTTTTGGGACAACGCGGTATATCCTACATGTTTTCCTTATATTGTATCATCCGTACCAAAACCATAACCCTCCCACCGTTATAGACACCCCAACATTGTTAAAAAGACTATCGGGGATGGTGAAAAAAGTACATTTACACGTTGTTTTTGCTTAAATAGCCCCGTAATACTCAAAAACATATGCCCACAGATTTTAAGCATATTCGCAAACTATTTTTGTACTTTTTTGTATTTTGAAAATTTATACCATAGTTTAAAGCCGACTCGATAATTTCCCGAGGAGGGCGCCCCAATTTTCAAACAAATCGTTTTTTTGCATGTCGCATGCTTTCCAATCTACTAATCAACTGTGTGAAATACTAAGCTCAATTGAAAGTCCTTCATATTACAATCACAACTTTGGGTATAAAATTCCGGATCCGGAATTTTTATTATACACGTATCCTATGCCCCCAATACTATCCATAAATGGTTTACGCATCAAACGAAATATCCAATTCAATCTCAACTTGGAATTGTGCATATTGAGGTTACTATCTTTATTCTTGGGACTATTTATTAATACACAGAAATTTATATTTTGAAATCTCTGACTCAAGCCTTTAGATTTATATTTAAAAAGGCTATGGAGGAATTGGGTATGTTGCACTCCCTCGAGTTTTTCCTCCTGGTGCAAAAAAAGTGTGTGGATTTGTCGCAAAATGAGTGTTCGGTATTTTTATATCCTTTGAGCGCATATTATTGAAAAAATATTCGGACCCATCACCTTACCACCCGGTGAAGCTAGAGTAGCCGCCAAAGTTGAAAGGGATTGGTGAAGCTCCTATACTTTAACTATTAAATTTGAACACCATATATGCTCTTTAAAAAAGTTTTCATGTTACATAAAACTTCATTTTTATTGTTTTATTTTAAATGGAGGTTTTTCTTTCCTTATTTGACCCACAAAATCCAAATTGTCCTAAACCTTTTGGAAACAAAACTGATTTCATTCACATTCAACATCATTCATCAATCATCATTCATCATCACCAATTTTGCAAGGGCGCTGTGCATTTTTACGCACAGAAGCAAGATGCTGGGAATTTTGGTACTTATTTTGGTATCACTGATTAAAATCACCATATAGCTAATCCATTGATGCACAAAACCAGTTTCAAATGGGGCTCTAATATATTTGGTTACAACATCAACCACCCCCCCCCCCTTGGTTAGACACTGTTCCAAACAATACCTGATTAGATAAGGTTAAGCAATACCGGTAATTTTTCTCATGCTTTACCTATTTATCCTTATACTTCAAAGGGCATGGTCTGAATGCTTAATAGCTCGTCCACGAACCGCCGATTTACACCGGAAGGTCAAAGTTTTGTCTATGTAGAAAGCTACTATTTTTCCGATTTACTCTGTGGAATCTAAGGGCTAAATGATATTTGGTTTTGGATGTTATGAGCGAATCGTGTTTACACAGTACTCTAGCCTGCTAGGTGATACAAAATCACATTTTTCATCTCTCATATCAAAATGATGGTTGAAAATCGCGGCAAACTTTTTTTTACAGATGGGGTTTGGTGTTGGAAGGCCTTCGGTCCAAGATGAAACTTCTTATACTTAAATAAGGGTCATCACCTTTAAAATTAACGGTATCACATGTGCCAATTCTTCACAGTCGGAACTTGATCCTGAAGCAGGGGATGATTCTCATGGCTAAGACTGGCAATAATCGCATGAATCGTTCCAACAGGCCAATCGACCTTTTGGCGAAATTGAGTTTTTTTGCATATTATGATACTAATCACAAGCTCTTTTCATATACCAAATATTGAGCAAAAATAACATCCAATTTTAAGATATATCGATTTCACTTTGGGAAATCATACCCAAACGAAAACGCCAATGAATTCTTCAAACAGACCAATCTGCATGCGTCTGTTTGCTGTATCTGAAAAACACCGCCACCAACGGCTGCTTATTAGTGAGCTATCGATCATGGGATAATTGCGAGATTCATCTCCTCGCTTATCACACGGGGGGGGGGGGGCTATGAATCGTCAAAGTTTATATTAAGTACAAATGTGTGTAGCTGTATTTGAGACATTTTGTCCACCACACTCACAATATTATAAATTTTTCCAGTATTTTAACTGACAGCAATTTTCACTCCAATAATAACTGTGAATTTACAACATACTACTGTAAAAACTGATTCCATCAAAACACTGAACAATATAATATTTGGCGAGGTATTACCGAGCTTGTGAATACGTAGAGAATAAAAAGCAACTGACGACAGCCTAACTTAGTAGGCCTATCCACAATGTCAACCAAATTTAACGGTGCATATACTGTAAAATTCAGTTAATTTTGTAAAACATATGTTTACACTTAAGTGACCAAAGGGTTTTTCACTCCGTTGGTGGCCCATTGTGGGGGGGGTCCATGAAACCACTTTCCCGGGGGAATTTTTTTGCACGAAATTTATAACACATGTGAAGGGTCATACGACAAACCCAAATCACAGCAACAAAATGAATTTGTTTTTTGGCTGCAAATTATGCACACTTGTTTTCAATACACGCAAAATGGGGAAAATCGGGAAAATTCAATTTTGTTTTCCAATCACATAAGGGTTATTTTTTTTAATGTTACTATAATTGTTTACTTACTGTATGTGTGAACTTATATCAGCAAAAAGAATTGGCTTTGGTTCTTGGTTTCTTTTCTTATGTTAAAATATTCTGAAATGATTCCGTTAGGTCCCAGGGGGGGGCATGGGACCCCACTAATTAACTCATTACGGGTTTTTAATTATTTTGGTAGGACAGAAGCGCATTTAAAGTCAGACAATTACAAAACTTTCGGCGCAAAAATCCCAGCGTAAAGTGGCCCACGCGGAACAAATTTGGGGGTCCCTAGGAACCCCCCGGTAAATAATAAAGTGATTGACTGGGATTTTGTGAAATTGCTTCAGTATTTTCCGATAAGATTTACCGTATTTTCATGTAAATACTTATAATTTGAAGAACCATAGAGATAAAACAATGTTGATATAATTTCCAAAGTTCAATACGAGCTCTCTATAATTTCGTCGTAATAGGCCTCGAAACTTGGACAAAAAAGTATTTACTATATTTTTTATACGGTTCGAGTATTGGCTTTTTCTGATCCTTTTTTTTACTGTGAAGGCACTATTTCGTACATACAAGATGCACTACTAAAGTGGTGAAAACAAAATAGCATTTTAGCTGCATGTGTTCTTTACCAGACGTATATTAAGATGTCTTGACTGATGCGACGATCGGGTCGAGGACATGGCAAAAGGAGCCTACGTTTATCAGTTTTTTGAATGATTAATATTAATTAAAATTTTATTATTATTTTTTATTTGTTTTTAGACATAGATAGTTAAAGGATCTTTATTTTGTCTATGCAACTCTACGTTTCATGAAGATAATTTCACAAATACCCCTTATTTCATTTGGAAGTGAGAACACACACATACTGTATTGAAGTTACGGTAAATGGTGCACATATAGTAACATTTACTCATTTACACCTGTTGCTGCAAATTAATGATGTTGAGTTGTAATAAAGTAAAAGATTCAAATCACTAATTGGTAATTCAAAGTTATAACAACAAGATATTTTAACCCTCGAAGGACATAAACAAACCTAATGTAAGTACCTATTTGCACTTCAATTTTTTATCGATAGTTCAAAAAACCTCTTGTTGAAACCCTTTCAACCGTTTTGGTATGATATTTGTCCATTTTACTTTACAATATATTTTTTTTTTGGTGTAAATTCAGTAATGTTTTTTTTATTTTTTTTATAGTATCATACAACCCAACATCATCATAACCCAGCAAACATTTTAGAAACAATTCCTAATAAATGTACAGAAACTTCTGATAAGAAACATAATGCATTGATAGAGGATACTTGACCAATTAGATACCTAAAAAGTTGTTACAAGAAATGTTTGACCATCTCTCCATTTCTTTTGAAAGTCGTTTAATTTCATATTTTTGTTGGCGATAATTTTTTCTGGTTTATGTAATTTTGCTTCTTTTTTATTCCGAAGCTTTGGTTTTTTCCAGCACCCTTGCTTATATATATGAAGCTTTCCTAATCACTACCAGTAGCTTGTACTGCCTCTATTAGACCAAATATTATTGAAGAGGTGAAAATCAAGATTACATCCTGCCGGTGTCCCTCCCACGATCCCTCTTTTATTGGTTTCCATACATGTTGAGGAAGGCATGGCACCCACAAAGAGCTGTATCAAAGATTCACATTTCCTCTTTACAGAAGACAAAGTCATCTTGTCGGTAATTTTCATTTCAGCAACAAATTGTTAGTGCCCAATATCCGTGTATTATTCTATATTGAAACCACCTCAACTTAACGTCATTTGTAAACTTAAAAATTTTTTAACTCAAAGATACCTTGCCAATCATCTTCAGTACATGACAGTTAAAGTCGCTTTGCCACTTAATCGAAATTCGTTTGAAATATCTGTAATTATATTTATCCAGATATCATAATAAACTCTACAGCCTCGTTTGTTGCTTAATAATAGTTCTGCATTCCTTGCCATCCAGAGGTTTAGGCGTTGCATTATTTTACATGCCAGATTCCATTTTTCTGGTCTAGCTCCTTTAGCAAACCGGTATATTGAAAATTTGTTTTGACATTAAATGTACTGAGAAATTATCAAGAGTCATGAAACAGCCAGTTTCATCTAGTCAGATCGTTAACAAATCGAACGCCATCTGAGAACCAATGTTTTGTAATATACTTGAATGCCACCATAATTAATCTTGGTCATTCCACCATAAATATTGCTTAGCGATCGTCATTATAATCCACTTTTTTAAATTTATTGAAAATCTGTAATACCTGACACCAAGAGGATAGTGCTTCAACCAGAAATCATTTTGAATTTGTTCTAATTTCTAATTAAAAAAAAAAAAAAAAAAAAACAAGATTTCATTCTGACCATATCGTCGATAAATAAAACGACGTTTCCATTTTTGGTTCCCCTCACGACACGTCTTATCCAATTGTCCCTTTAGCTTTTAATTTATTCAACATGTGGCATTTTTTTACACCTCCTTTTTTTAATATTTTGTGTCATTTGCACACTCTTGCTTTATCTGGTTTGCCCTTGGTCAAATAAATTTAAAGATTTCATCATTAATACGTTTTCATATATTCAGGGCTGGGACTTGGCACATCTGTCCACTATAACTAATTTTTTGGCTAACACAAGGGCCTGTCCCTACCTAACACGTTCCACAGAACGGTTTATAATTCCTCCTCGACCAATGTTGTCATTATACTTCTCATTGAATTTAGAGCCTTATCGTAATTGATATCTAGCATATCTGATGGTTTTGAACAAAGGTTACACACAATCATGCTGAAGACACCATCGAAGTTCCAATTCAATTTCAAATGGTTCACATATTGGTTTTCCTTTGTGTATTTATTAGATCCTATCCAGACAGCAGTAGTCTTTTGACTTGATCTTTTGACCAGACTACATAAAAGTGATTAATTGTCTTAATCGTCTTTTCCAAATATTTTTGTGTTGCCATCAGATACCCGTAGTGTCCATCAGCAATATTGTGATGCTTAAAATGCTATGTCACCTACTAAGCCTTTATGGCACTCATTCTCCTAATCATTGAAGCCAGAATTTCCACACACAAACAAATATAAGGTTAAAAAAGTGATCGCCCTGGTCTGCAACCCAGGAGATATTAAAAAGCTTCAGATATTTTCCATTTACGATCACTGAGGATCTTAATATTATTATAAAAGGTACAAAACCACTTTTTATATCTTTTTCCAAATGGAAAACTTAAGTGTTTTCACAATAAAATGATGGCTTCAGTATCGAGCTTTTTCGAAATCAATTAATAATCACATCCCAGATATCATTCATCTCAGGGTAATTTCATTAGGCCTAAATGGACGAATATTTTCTCAATGAATCTATTCGGTACGAAGCCTGTTTGGTCTTCATGATCACAATAGGGCAAGACCGTTTTTTTATCGATTATCTATACATCCGAAGCCACTTGTACGCAACATTTAGAAGAGAGTTCGGTCTCCAGTTCCCATATAGTGGCGTGGTTATTTCCGTTTGGTAAGAGTGTAATTATGAATTGTTTTTGAGTTGGTGACAAGGCCGTTATCAACCAGTATTAATTGAAACGTAAGGAGAAACTGTGATAAATCTGGCCAACGTTTTGTAAACTCTACGTGAAACCGTCAGGTCCAGGGGATTTATTATTTTTCCTATTTTTTACGCTGTTTAGTTTCTTCCATACCTAATTTACCCTCAAGTTCTTGTGCCTCTTGTGCTGCGATTGTCCGAACAGGTAATCCTCTCTTATAATATCTCAGCCTCATTTAATTATCCGTAACGATTTTTTATAGTAACAATTTTTACCTCCTTCATAATTTCGCTTTGAGACGTAACTCTGTGCCATCAAGTCTTTCTATCTGTTTCAGTTTTTGTTCACCTATTTCGTTTTTCCAGATTAGAACTATTTAGTTTGGTTTTTCACCATGTTTCTATTATATATATTAATTTGAAGGATAAATTGTATATACATAAATTCAATGTTTATTATCTATCCCTTTATGGTAGCATAATGTCGTGGTTCTTTAGGTATTTGGTTCATATCAGAGGTCCCAGGTTTGATTCCTAGTTCATAGGAGATAGCCTTACCTGTTAAAAGTACTTAGCGTGATTAAGTTGCATCCAAATTAAATCTCGTTTACCCAGCCATTTTTTTTCACACAAAACTCCAAAGGGGTGGGTGGTTACCACCCCCTGTCATTTCCGTTACTGAACATCCCGATTCCTGTCATTGCGAACATAACTGAATATAGTGTGAAATTGAATTTTCGCCATTTTAGCGACCCAAATACCTTATTATAGCAATAAAATCCTCTCATTAATAAAACTAGTCATTTCCCTCATGAAATGTGATATCCTACCTTTTCTTTGGGATACCTTTTTTTACCAATACCCCGGGGGATGTTTTGTTTGGATCAAAAGGAGCGAAAATCTTTCAATTTGACAATTACATATATCTGGCACCAAACAGGGGCTTTAGCTAGCCGGGAAAACCTGAAGGGTGCTAACCACCCCCCCCCCCCCCTTAGGTAGACGAGGGTTAATATCCAATAATGCAATGTAAAACAAAGAACATCAAAATCTTTTCATTTTTCCTCTTTTCTTCCTATATTTTCCCACATAGCCTACGATTTATTTGAGTTCCAGGAACTTAGTTGATTAATAATTTCACTACTTGATATTTAATCTGTGTTTTTTAAATAGCGCAAGACAAGTATGTGGTTTTGAGTACATGTAGAACAATTTATCATTCACATTTTCAGCCATCACCCCCCCCTCAAGTAAAATAATGAGTGAGGTGAACTTAAAGATTGCTCGTTGAAAGTATTCAATAAAATTTGAATCAGGATCAGGCAAATTATTTTCCTTTCAATTCAAATAACGGAAGATGTTTAACATGAGAACAATTGCTTCATTCTGCATTTTCCAATAAGACCCCTTATGATATTGCCGACCTAATGGCAATTTTAATTGAAAATCAAAGGTCAGAAGTCTTGTCGGCACACTGCCAGCTTAACCTTAAAATGCTTTATTTTTTTACTCAGAGAAGTTTTCAACACCAGAAAGTAGAGATCAACTACCCTAAGAGTGCTATGACTCCAAGGTGAAACATATCGCAATGAGCTGTTAATGAACAACAAAATAAATATCTCCAGGGGGAATACTCTGTCATTTCAAATTGTTCTGATATATCACTCCGAAGTCGTTTATTTTTTACAGTTTTAGATACGTCATTTGAACTAATTGCTAATAACTCTTCCTATGGTTCGTTAACTTGGAAAGGTAGTAGCCTACATGAAATCTGTATTTATTATCATTGTCCATTGGAACTACTGAAAATTTAATAACTATAAATGTAAAAGCTACCATATATTAAAGCGTGTTTTAGTTTAATTTATGAAAATAACAGTATTCATTATTAACACGTGTTGTATGTGTCGATCAGTAGAATTAAAGTGGATTTTCGCCCGACCCCTCGTAAATTTAATACAATTAAAGACTTGATAGTAATTAGCTTTCTTCTTTATAACTATTGATCCTTTGATTCTTTTTTACTCTACAAAAGTATCAAATATACACCTTCAGCAATAACAGATAAACACAACTTCTTCCACTTAACGTTTACTCAGACAAGTATATGTGCCAAGCTTCACCAATTCTGGCAGCAATTCTTCCAACCAAACCCCGATAAAATCCAATCTTTTACAGGTTTCATCAAATAACTGTCAATTTTAGCTTGATGTATTATATTTGACATTGATTATTAAAGTTGATTAATTCAATTTCTTAATACAAAATCAAAATTGTAGAATCTGCATCATCCTCTTTTCTATCTTCACTGCATTATTTTGCCTGTAAGAGACAGTGACACCTCAGAAAATCGTACAAAGCTAGTAATTTTCTATCGCCCTCCGCGGCAAAAGTAGTTCAACATGTTTGATTACCACCGCATGGGGGGGGGGGGGGGGGGGGGGGGGAAGGCGATCGATCGACTCTTTTTGGTACGCCAAACAGCTCCATGTGCATTCGTCTCCTTTGACATGAAACAGAGGTCCGTTTTTTAGTTTTTTGCAAACAGACCAATCACTTTGTAATTTAAATTTGACAAGGAAACAAAGGAACTGTGAATTGAAAGCGTGGTCAAAATGAAGAACGTTCAATGTCCACAATGTACACATAAATCATTTTCCTAAAACTTTTTCAATTTTAAGATATTCAAGTTTCATACATTCTGAAACTTCATCGCCGACTCTCTAAATGTGTCCTTTGGTCGATTGGCCTGTTCGGAAGATTCGTGACGATATGAAATGGACAATAATGTTCAGTGATGTATTCTGTACCAATATTGGTGCCATATATTGCAAGTTAAAAATTGCCACGCACTTAGGACGTCATTATTGTCAGAATTATTACCTTTGGATTTGCTTGTCTGGGTGCCATTGGATTATGTAATTACAGGGAAGAAGGGTATCATCATTCACACATACAATTCACATTGCAATACCATTGATCACAGATTATGTGAATAGAATAGACACAATAATTAGACTTCCTTTTGTAGCTCTTTGTGACTAAGATTTCAAGATGTGGACAAAAATCTATCAAAATGGCGGCCATTTTGGATTTTGCAAATTAAAACCTGAACCTAAATGCCTATCGCCTAGTACTGTCATATTTGTGTTCACAGACCTTGAAACATGGGTATAGATACGAAATTATTCGTTAACGAGTCTCAGAACTCGAGATATTAACAAAAATTATCAACATGGCGGCCATTAATTACAGAAAATTATTAGGCATATTTCTGCAACTCGGATTTCCTCTCGGACTTTTAGGATCTCATTGGGTTCTTAAGCAAATGCAGTGGAAAAAAAAACCTTTCGATAGCAATTTGTTCCAGGTCAAAGCTCAATTTTCTTGGGGACTATTAGATGGAGTGAGAGTCTTTTTAGAAGCTATATCATGAATTTTCATCTCTATTATGCGGTATGTCTGGTTATTAACTAAGCTCATTGTTGTGGTTTAAGGGTATTGTTGAGCTTTTGTATTACGAGTACCCGTATAGTCAGCCTTAACAGAACAAAAATATGATATTGTAAAATTAAATTCTACATCAAAGCTTAAATTATCAATTATTATGGTACAAGTGGAAAAGTATAAAATGCCATTATCAACAAAAGTTTGTCTTAAATTTCAATACTTAGTTCTCCAGGTAGACAAGGGATGTATATATTTATTCATCTTTCCCTGGAGATGGCCAGCGCACGATAGTGTTGAAAAAAAAAAAACACGTGCGCTGGCCAGATTCGAAACGGCGACCTTCGTATACATGCACGACGCTCTAACCAACTCCTGAGCCATGAAGCCGGGTTGGTAGAAGAGCGATAGTATCATCTATCAGATATTTATTCATCTTTCCCTGGAGACGGTCAGCGCACGATTGTGTTGGGAAAAAAAACCCAGTTGCGCTTGGCCGGATTCTGAACCGGAGACTTCGTATATTTACATGCACGACGCTCTACCCGACTGCGCTATCAATGCAGGGTTGGTAGAGAGCGTAGCATATCATCGTAGGTGTTAGGTTCGAAAGGTTTTTTTTTTTTTTTCCAACACTATCGTACGCTGGCCATCTCCCGGGAACGATTAATAAATATATACATCCTTGATCTACTGGAGACACTAAGTAGTTTAAATTCAAACAAATATAATCGCTAGGTTAAATATACAGTTCTTTGATGCGATCGCTAGGAAAGAGAGGACACCCTTTCGAACCTAACAACTATAGATGCAGTGGCGTAACCAGCGGGGGGGGGGGCTCTCAGGGGGGGCGAGAAGGCCCCCCAAACCAAAACCTTGCCCCCTTTTTGTACAGTGTCTATGGAGAAGGACCCAAATTTGCTCCCTAAAAAAAGTATTGGCACCCCTTCAGCCCCCATGTAAAGGTCTGGTACGCCACTGTATAGATGATATCTTAGCGCTCTTTACCAGCCTGCTTGATAGCCCAGTCCGTTAGAGCGTCGTGCCTGTACTACGAAGGTCGACCGGTATATCCGGCCAAGCGCACATGGGTTATTTTTTTCAACACTATCGTTCGTTGGGCCCATTTCCAGGGAAGATTAATAATATATACAAAGTTGCCTTATTTCGAAAAGCTGAGAGGTACCATTTTAAAGGCTGAACAGAGATTTCGAAATTATATGTCTTGTGTAATAAATAAAAATAGATCTAACAAATAGTCACCTTAAAATGATCAATTCCAAAAAGTTTAAGATGAATTTATTTTTCGTTATGATGCAATAAACATTTATCTATAGAATAATATTGCCGTAGGATAGGATCATATATAACCCAAAAATCCGGATCGGGAATTTATAACAAAGTTGTGATTTTTGTAATGAAGGACTTCGATTGAGCTAGTATTTCACACAGTGGTAAAGTCGGACAAGCATTATGTATATACAAAAACCACGATTGTTTGAGGCGCGGCCATTCCTCGCGGAAAATCTCTGAGTCCAGACCTGTTTAATGTGAAGCAATTAGTTAGGTATATAATTATAAAACCCATTGGGGATGGTGTAAAAAAGCAACCGTAGACACTCATGTTGTTATGCCAATTATCTTACAAACGTGACTAAACAATCCAAGCTTTCTTATGAAACCAAAAATGGTGCGAGGCGAGAGTGTCAGCTGAGGTTATATAATGATCGATGGTTCACCTTTAAGGTGCATTTTGTAATCCTAGAGCTTTATTTTTTGTTTATGATTCACTAGATAGCTTCGAAAATTAAAGTGATTGATAGTGGCTTTTTGATGGTATCAACTAAGGGCCCACTTTGTACCATTAAGAGACAATTTAAAATTATGTATTCTACCAAAGGAAAATGGAATCCGCTAGAATATTTGGCAACAATATAATGCTTCGGCAGCGGTTGCGATAAGAGCTGACTTGTTTGAGGTTAAGTCGAAGGGACGAGGGCTGTGGATCACCAAGGTCAATATAATTACTCTATAAAATGTGAAGGATTGAAATTGCACTCCTAAATAAGTGGTTTTGATCTCAATAGAGTTTTTGCGTTGATTTTTACTATTTTTGAGTAGAAATTTGGGGAAGTCAATTTTTCACTCGTTTACATTTAGATTGAGAAGCCTTTGATCTTTTATCCTTAGGGAATGAGTAGACATAAAAGGCCGCTTGGACTTGAAACTCGTGGTCAGTAGTTCTAATCAAATTCATTCGTGGTCAGTTTAATCAACATTCATTTTATTTGAAAACAAATATGGATTACACGTACCTGCACCAGTTGAAGGAATGAGGTAAAAAATGAGTTAAACATATCATACAATCCAAGGAAATAGTGCAGAGAGTTTCATCTTGAAGTCTTGCTTAAGGTAAATACAGGTAGTTAAGTATTTAACATTTTGTTCGAATGATATACTCGGGTCATTGGTATAATATACTAGTTCAAAGATACATGTTCACGTGTGAAATAGTGATATTCATTATGGTTACTGACCCGTTAAATCCACCGCCTTGAATGTTATTATTTCTAAAATGAGCAATGCAGTGTAGCTACGTTTACACGAGGCTTATTGGTTGCTAGGATAATGCCATCGTAGGCAATCTACAACAGCATTGACTTTTAAAAATAAAACTTAGGTTATATTTATATAAAAGGTGAATCACAATTGCCGAGTCAAAAGATGCGACACCATTATTGGCTCAAGTAAAACAAACCTACAATTGTTAGTCTGAAGTCTGGAGTAAATGCGCAGAGTGACGCTGTGTCGCAGTCGTTCTATGAGGATTTTGCCCCGAAATATGCTCCAGAACAATCATTGTCCTGGAGCATTAATATCTGGAGAAATATTCTAAGGCAAATTTGATACAAGTGTCCCCAGGAGCAAAGACCAAATATGCTCCTGGAGGCAGTATTTGACTTCTTAGAATATTTCTTCAAAGCTCCATTTAAATCCCATATACTATTTTAACGATATCATTTGAAGCGGCATTTGTGTGTATTTCAATAGCCTTGTGGCATCTATCGGAGAGAGTAAAAAGTAATGTCACAGCTTTCACGGAGATTAAAAGGGTATTTATTGGTTGATCTATTGCACATATATAATGAAATATCCCTAAATCTGAAGTACCAGATGGTTTTCATGGTAATTGGAATCCTTACGGAAGAAAACAACATTTCATGATTACACCTTTCGAAGCAGTAGACGAATTACCAACGCAAACGCCACACGCCCCCCCATGTTTTATATTTACGCTATCGTTTGCCACAAGGCCATATTCGTCTTTACACCAATTGAAAGATGATCGGTGGTTAGTCACGTTCTGGCGTATGAAAGACTTATCGCGTTTATTTTAAAGGTGCGTGTTCGATCGTCTTTGGGACCCCCCTGATTTACCCGGAGTAGTATGGATTTTGATATCAGGATGAAAGCCATTCAACCCTCATTCTATTGTATATTTAACACACTGACACACCCCTGCTACGTCGCATTGAGTGGTGGAGGGTTAGATGTACTATCAAGGAGAAGTGGATCCCCTTCAAATCCATTTCATTCTCAAGATAAAACAAAAAATCGGCCAGTTTTAGTGGTTAACCATAAATTATAGGAACAGCCCATTGAATAGGGCTTTGCAACATGCATTATTGCGTCTACCACAAAAACCGCAAGTTTGTTTCCACGGTACTTGACGGGGTGTATGTGCAAGTGCCAGGCTCTCATATGACGTAGAGAACACCACAAATACACATAATCGGAACAAGGCACCTGGACTATTGAAATTAACAAACACAGCTTTAAGTTAACGTTTTGCTTTAAAATATAAAATTTGTAAAAATGGCATACATTGTGCTTATTTTTTATAAAATGAGCCTGGGATTCTTTGGAGAAATATTATTTTTTTAAATAAAATTAGAAAAATCGTCATCATACAAAGGAGCGCTACTCGGTACATTAAAAGTAGATAATTGCTGAACCGCGCATAGTGGGTTTCGAAACTGATCTCTATACAAGGATTGGAAAGCTGGGCTTCGTAATTGAGCACTGACGGTCAGTCAAAAAGAGCCCAAGCAGGCAGGCGCGGATCAAGGGGGTGCCGGGGGTGCCTTGGCACCCCCACCACTAGGCAGCCGGAATTTTTTGGAAGGAATGTGATGCGCTTTCATTATTTATTCCGTCCATCTTGACATCTGATGACCCCCCCTCGGTTTCCGCTTCGCTATAATAAACCACCCTCGCGTCGGTGGAACTAAGATTGCAAATTGCCATTCCCTAAGTTCCGCAGCCCCCCAAAAAAAGTTTCACGAGTCTGAGATCGAATTTCCCGAAGACTTGAAGGTTACGAGCTGTTTTCAGGTTCTGTCGACTGCAAACAACTTTGCTATTGTATGTAGAGACGCACCATTGACTTTCAAGGGGGGGGGGTGGAAGTTTTCTTAAAAAAAAAACACCCACCATATGAAGCAAAAAAAAGAACCACCCCCTTTCCCCGCTTTTCATTAAAAAAACTGCACCTTACTAAAAGGTTTTTAAAAGGAATTACAAGACCTGATTTCAGTGTTGGGCGTTCTGGTTTGCATCGAAATTACGACCCACATTTGTCATTACATGGAACGTTGCGGACCATCTTGTAATACCTTTACGCATGCATGAAACGGCACGTGCACCAACGTTGACGTGCTTCATTCTAAAATTAGCCTTACACCACTTTTCAGACCATTAGTACATAAAGTAGGCCATATTACTATTTTATAATAACTTGCAATTTTAAATTGGGTCTATTCAACTATTAATCTTTAGTAAGCTCATGATGGTTTTGTATACAATATATGTCCAGAGCAAAAACTCCTTTCAGGAATCCCACTAAATTGAAGGTCCAGGAACAATAAATAAGTAGAAATTTAAATATGCCTTGAAAACTATAAGTTATCAAGTTGCGCCCGCACCCACACCCGAATCGCTTATGCGGCACATGCGCATATTTGCGCCACTACATTCAGGAAAACAATTTTGATTTGCTTGCAAAAAAGGTGGTTCATGCATTATAAAAATAATATTATTACCCCTCCCAATTAGCATGAGAAAAGTGTTTGGAAAGTGAACATGCAAGGGGTCCGCACTTTGCCGCAATCACACCCCGGCAGCTTGATATATACGTAATATCCATTATCACTTGCATAACAAATGTTAACCCATAAACTATATTTTACTTTAGCATTAATTAAGTTGGTTTCTATCAAATTTGCATGGGCCTCCCCCCTCCTCCTACAACCTCCTCTCAATCAACCCCAATCGCTTCCACACCTACCGTTCACCCCCCACTCATATTACCCCTCCAAAATGGGAAAATGTGTTTTGGAAGCAACATCGCAAGGGTTCCACTCTGAAGGGGGACAGACCCTCCCGCGCCCAGACAGCTTGATATATACGAACTCTGCATGGGCACTTCATGCTTAATTCAAACAAAACTTAATCCATCAACTAATATTTATTTTTAAAATGCTGATCATACCTATAAAGCATTAAAAAGGCATATATTACAATGTAGAGTGAACCAACTTATCAAGTTGTTTTCTATCGAATTGCATTGCGGGAAAAATGTGGTTTGGAAAGCGAATATTGCAAGGGTTCCGCGCTTTGCACGGGAGGGGGTATCCCCTCACCCCACCCCCAGAAAGCTTGATTACGAACTCTGCATGAACACTTATGCTTAAAGGCTGACTCAGAGATTTCCCGATGAGGGCGCACTCATTTTCAAACAAATCGTGTTTTGGCATATAAATAATGCTTATCTATATACTAATCACTGTGTGTGAATAACTCAGCTCAAATCGAAGTCTTTAATATAGAAAATCTCAACTTTGTATTAAAATTCTGGATCCGGAAATTTTGTTATACAGCCTGTCTCAAAAAAAATGGTACAATCAGAAAAAAAAATGTGGTTTTAATATGAAATTTCAAAATAGTCATTCTTACTTGGGCATAGTATTAAAGAAGAAAGACCAGGCTTTCCAATGGTGTTTGTTTCATCTTATTTATAATCAATTTAGTGCGATATACCAAAACCCATTTGTGCCCTTTATTGCATGGGCAGAGTTGCTTCGCCCAGTTATGCCATGCTGTCTTGAAGCTCACAAAAGATTTCAACTTGACAAAGAAACAACAAAACACCAGATAGTAAACAAAAAGGTCTAGTTTTATCGACACAAGTTTTAATAGTCAAATAATCAGTTAAATGATAAAATATCTCTTTCATAAATTAATAAAATACAAATATTTATTGCACGTCAAGGAAATGGAACTTTGAATTATTACAAAATTGGTATCTATTAAAATATGTCGGAAGGAATGTAATTGCAACCAAAATAAACACTCCAAGTCCAAAAGAAAGGTTTTTACAAATATGCCACTACTTTTGGGCATTTAATTGTTGAAGTCAATAAAAAATTGAATTTGGAAGTAAAGTATCAAAGTGTTGGTAGGAATTTGCGTTTCATGATACTTTTCAAGACCATAAAAAACTCTCTTCTCCAGGTTGCTGCATGCCCGGCTGTACGCTCATGGGTCTCTTCTAACAAACAGCAGTATGTCGAATGTTATGCACTTTATCTTCTTAAAGCCAGAACTTACTAATTATAACTTCCACCATTACGTAAATGTTTCCGTATCGTTTAGGAGTTTTCTTTATGAAGTCATTCCCCTTTTTAAGAAACTTAATATCTGTCAAGTGTGAATAACTTATTGTTATTTCAAATTCGTTCCATTTCCACTCAACCAGAAAGCGGCCACAAACTCGCTTTTTGTGTTACGCAAGGAAGATGAGTTATCTCTCGATGAAACAAGAACTGAGAAGTGAAACAAAAAATCTGGAAAGCCCAAAGTCTTTTCCTTTAATGTGATGTACAAACCAATTCCTTATGTTACGATATAATATTGAAAAAAAATCGTTTTTGATTGTACCATTTTTTTTAGACAGGCTGTAACGGTATCCTATGGCACTGTTATACTGTGCTAAATGTTTACTGCATGAAAACGAAAAAATCAGATCATCTCCAACTTTGGAATTAAGCATTTTAGTAGCTATCTTTAGTGCTACAATTATCAAAAAAATATTTGGAACACTTGATGCAATATATTGGAAAACCATTGCCATGTTCACAAATGAGATCGAATGTGGGTAAGTTTCATAGCTCTTTAGAAAGCAGAGGTCTTCCCCTTTTTACCAAATCTTCCCCACTCCATCAATCAATGTTGGGGGGCCTGGCGAAGCTGTGATAACAATGGGACTCGGATAACATTGAATGGGGGATCACCTTTTCCATAAATCGGTCAAAGTGATACACATTTTTTTCGAGGAGTCTGAGTCATTTTCACAAAAAAATCATCTATTTCACGTTTTAGCTAGATTTTAAAAATAAGCAAGATTAGACACAAATTTTCAGGACAATATCTCATAAAGATTCTCCACATTGTGGAGAAATCTCAATGAAAATAAATGTTTTAAGGGACGGTTCAAGTATTATGTAAATGTTGAGGGCAGGTGAATGCATTATATAGATAAAATAATACACAAGGACATCTGAACTCCACGATCACTTAATGCATATTTTCCTTTGATATCGTTAAAACAGAAGGTGGTTTCACAAATTTTTTACATAACTTTATTCAATTAGTACTCAACTCTAAGAAGAAACAAACGCTCAAATACGACGAGTTTAGGGAACCGGTCCACCAATAAAACCCCTTTGTTTGATACACTTGTGATTGTGCGTGGCAGTGTAGGCCTTATACCATTAAAACGGTAGATTATCTAGGAGCATTTCTGTTGGGGGTGGTTTATATCTTGGACCTATTTATGGTTTAGTGGTACATGTAAGTTTGACATTTCCGTGCAATATTTCAAAAAATCAGGGCAATTAAAAAGTAATAACCTTAGACACCATTGACAAGAAAATAGAGTCAACCCGGGAAAAAAAGCCTGCCTGCAATGATTTCGACAGGACAGAGGATCAATAGTAATTGGCAGTGCAATGTGAATGGACATAGCACAGGTTGAGTATGGTTTGACCGGGCTAACTCCTGTATAATTATTAATGAAATCAATATACCTCGAATTAAGAAAAATTATACATCTAAAATAAATAAAACTATCAATAAATAAAAAATTAAAAAAAAAAAAAAAAAAATCGTGACAAAAAATATGATATGAGACAGGGTAGCACAACGATCCAGAAAATACAATATAAGCGGTTATAACATTTGCGGGATTCGAACCAGTGTTCTCAGTTTGGCAGTCTGTAGCCCTACTGACTAAGCCAACTTGGGAGAGTACTTCACACCTGACACAAAGCAAATAAAATCCCGTTGCCATAATCATTGCAGGTGTGTTTAGCGAGTTTACAGTACACGGTTTACAGTCACAAAAATGCCCTTTTCTTGATTTTCTCTTCATTTTAAACAATGTTTCATTTACTAGGGATGACATTTTACAGTGTTTTCATCATTAATGTCGATTTCAGAATATAGTTAACGTTTAGTGCAAATTTGACGCGATTTACACCATCCGAAAAAGAAAGTAATTGTATACTATACTAATACTTTTAATTTTCGAGTGTTAAACGTTCTACAACGTGTGTTTCTATTGTGTAAAGCGTTGTGTAACTCGTGATGAATGAAGCAGGTGGTTAAGAGCCGGTCATTTATACAAAATTTATACCCATTGAAATGTGGAAAAGCGACGTAACAGACTAAAGAATCCAACCAATTCATTGAGCTCATTGTATTGCGCGTATGGGATGGCATGTCTCTAAAACGTGCACCCGGGATACAACTTATGTTAAGCAGGTGTCTCTGGAATGCTATTGTGTTCGGTAGACCAAGATGTTGCTCCATTCATCTAATATATATACAATTACTGTTGTGTAGCCAATCCATTGTATAGAGATCAGTGGTTACAGTGCGACTGCGATTAAACTATAAATATTACGCGACTCCTTTTAAAATGTTCACGTTTTCATGGATTGTTAGTGTTTAGGCCAACTAAAACCTTTGTTAATCACAAAATGATATCTAAAACACCCCTCTTTACATTTTTCTCAAATCACCGAGTTTTTAAAAAGTGTAGTTTTTTTGCAATAAAAAGTTTCGCTCCTATCCTTTGTGTGCTCAACGAAGTTCACAAGGATGAGGCTTGGGGCAAACTTGCTGAAGTCACGTGATGTGATATATTTTCGCTGACTTCTGCTTCGGTATTGCATGGGCGTTGTAAATATACCACAGGGAATAAACATGGTAGCTTCCACGATTGCTGTACAGTTGTGTACATTTGTCGGAATAAATCTTTTTCGCAAGGAATACTCCAGTGGCCATGAAAACCATCTGGTACGTTTTATTTAGGGAGGCATGAAACATGGCGGCCTAAGTGGACGGACGTGTAGTTGATGCACTCCGGAGTCTCCGCTTTTTTTAATGACTACCGCTGGTTTATCGCTTGATTCTTCCTGATGATGGCTTTAACTGAAATGTAAGGAGTATATTTGTGCTATTCTGGTGTCCATATTTGCCAGCAAAAGAGAGAAATACGAGGGAAAAGCATGGCTACGAACACGAGATATAAATCTACAGCCACACGTAGTGATTTAAACAAAGCGCCAGACATGCCCCATGATGACGTAGTCAACCCTGCAGACATTGATGAGGCAAAAAACGGGGATAACAACCTGCAACCGCGGTTTCAAAGTATTTTTCTGATAGAGGGGATCAAGAAGAAGTGAGCAACGTGGCACTTAAAAACCTTATTATAGAGATGTCCCAAAACCTTAGTAAACAGCTGCAACAAAACCAACAGAAACTGAAAGAAATTAAGACGGAACTGCGTACCCTCAAAAGCAAAATGGATGATATCGAAAATGTTACTGAAAATCACGCCGAGAGGCTTGATGAAATACAAAATAATTCCATTCCTACCATGCAAAGGAACATGGAAACCAAATTAAAAGCACTAGAAGAGAAACAATTAGAGGCAGAGATTCACCACAGGAAACAAAATCTGCTTTTTTATGGGGTGCCCGAAAAAGAAAATGAGGACCCGTTTGAAGTAATGGCATACATTTTATTTCGGGAATACCAACTTAAACAGGAGCAGGTAGATGAAATACAAAAAGTTAATGCCCATCGTCTACCAGTTAGAAATAGGCAACCAGTAAATGGCAAAATTTCACCAAGACCATTGATAGTAAGATTTTGCCTAATAAGTGAAAGAAATTATTTCGCTGATGTATCCAAACTGAGAAAGGGAAGTAAAATTAGAGTACTTTCAGACTTGCCGCAAATAATGAAGCAGGAGCGGGGCAGGCTATCAGGGATTGCCTATAAACTACGACGTGAACAAAATAAAGTTACACGTATTAAAGTTGTGAAAACAAAGGTCTATCTTGAATTTAAAGACAGGGGAGAGCAAGATTGGCAGAGATATCGAGAATAAATGACTCTTGAACAATTTGAATAAACCCTGGGGTGAGGAACTTTTTTTTAACTTTCCCAAAAACTGATAATCTTGATATTGAAAAGTTTTGATATGTAATTGGGCCATTCTTCGGGATGTTACACACGTGACCGAACTTAATTTGCCTCCCATGACCCATGACAAAACAAATAATCTAGCAAAAGTGGAAACATTTGCAAAGCCACGGGAACAGGATTCAACCTAATCAGAGGACATTCTAGACGTACATGGACAGGAAGGCGGAAAATATCCAAGCTATCCAAAATGCTCTCCAACGGCAATGTAAACTGAATGTCCCCAGAGCTAGCTCTCGACATAATGATCTGGGATTGCTGAAAGTAAATTCAATCGGAACACGCGCCTCAACTTATAATGGTATTCGTATCAAACGATACGGAGGCATGAACTTCTGGAAAGAGACCATGCAAGACACACATATTGTGAATGGCTGCTTGGAAGACCACCTTGCTTTCTCGAAGACCTGTGCATTGGCAATTCTTCTTCTTGCGTATGAGGCAGCAGCTAAATATGTTGTAAACGTTGGATTCACTTTTGATTGATTGGGGTTTGGGAAATCTGTGTCTACCGGTGGGCGAAAGGTAGGGCACTCATTGAGAATGTGATCCTCAGTCTGTGATGGAGAACCCCATTGGCAGGCTGGCGATGGCCGCAACCCCTATCGGTGCAAATTGCTGTTGAAGCGACCGACTCCTGTGCGAATCCGTTTTAAGGTGCCCCATTCATTGCGTGGGAGATTGCTGCCAGGTGGTAGTTCTGTCTTAGGTGTAATAGAGAGTTGATCAACTTGATCTGGTTTTGGAGTATCTAGCCAGGCAGTATTCCATCTCTTGTGCTAGTAATGGACCTTTTCAGCAAATCCCGTTTCATTCATAAATTTTCATCAACCCCACCCCCCCCCAATGTCAAAAAGAAATTTACGCCACTGTTGGAAATGGTGGTTTTATTGGTCCCTTCTCTTTTCGCCGAAACGTCGATGGAGAAGCATATCTTGCAATGGTAGATGACCAGGTTTTGCTAGTCCTTGAGGAAGAATTGTTGAGATTCCGGCGTCAGCAGAACGAATAATTGGTGGGCTGAGGACGTTGCTCCTGCACATCGAACAAGATTTTGACAGCTCGTTTGCAACAGTTATTTGGAAACAGAGTGATGGCCTTAAGCCTTGAGTTAGAATGGCACCAAGATCAGCAGACTTGATGTCCCCAGACTTCTTTTTATGGGGCTTTGAAATCCTCCGGCAATTCCGGGGAATTGCCCGTGAGGTGGATTTCCTTAAGCATGACCGACAGATGATTCGGCGGGCAGTAGCACAGATGCTAAATGGAGTTGATCGCGGTGTGTCGGGTGGGGGTGGCATGTTGAGGACTAACAAATTTGAACGTCTGTAAATATAACCTCGCAAGTTTGTAAGCAATATCTTATTTTGTTTGTAATTTTGGTGGTGGGATTTACTGTTGCCCATTTTCATTCCTTCTCAGTTGGTGCAAGTTCCATTCCCCTGTCGCTTTTTGCCTAATGTACAGTCATGCATTAAACAAATTTGAAGTGCCCAACAAACATGGGAAGAAACTAAGTGCATGTTAAAACATTCCATTAATATGGTACACTAGAATACAAGATTCAATTTCAAAAGTGTCATTTTGTGTGTGTGTGTGTGTTTTACTCACACTGTAACACTCGGTTTTTGAACCAGTGGGGTTTGAACTTCATTTTGGTTATAGCTGTTGCGTCTTTCTGTTACGGTGCTTTTCAAAGTGTAGGGATATCCGCCCAAAAATTTCCAACCATTGCACGCCAGCAGATCAGCGAGCCACGAACGAGAGCAATGCAAGCGGGGTAATTTGAACTCCCTAAAATACTAAAATTATATTTTAGGGGGCTTCCGCCATAACCCGCTCCAGGGGCCTAAGGTGGACCTATCTCGCCCGGTCAACGGTGCGCTCGCTTTGCTGGCTACGCTTTCACGGTCAGAGATAGGGCCGGTTAATTAACTTTGCCGCGGCCGCTGCAAACTCCCAGTCCGCCCCTGGCTGAAACCTGTATGGAATGTGAAGAAAGTTTAACACAAGAGGTTACACACCACTAACTCACTTATACACAGTAGTCAATGGGAAAAATGGCAACTTTGAGCATGTTTCTTTCACATTTAAAACTCTCACAGAGGAAATACAACAACTTCACCACAAAGTACAAGCTGAAATCACCAAATAACCAAATTTTGAACATATGATGACCGGAAAAATTTTTAGTTACGAATCAACAAACTTGCCCGATGTCAGACCGGCAACGCAAGATTTTCTATAGTCGCCAAAGCTAGTAATTTGCAAATCGATGTGAAATTGATGACCGCGGAGTAAATTTCCTCAAATTCACTGTCCAAATGCCGCTTAGTTTGAGAAAACATACCAGTCTACCATGTCAATCATGAAATTTCATCACTTTCTTAATATAACTAGTGCATTTTCAGACATTTAAAGCAGTTTTTCCAGATGCCATGCAAGAAAGTAGTCCACCCAAGATTTTTGATCCTTACGGCAGTCAGGTTAGTGGTGTATAACCAAGAGGAATGTTGGAAAGCTGTTGATTCAATGTATAGTGGTAAATCACCAGGTACTGATGGATTACCATGTGAGTTCTACAGAGTGTTTTGGAATCGGATTAGAGACCCGCTTTTAAAATCCTTTAATTACTCTTTCACAAAAGGTGAACTGTCTGTATCACAGAAGAGAGGAGTTATTACACTTCTTCCCAAAAAAGACAAGTTGCCTTTTTATTTAAAAAAACTAGCGACCAATCTCACTTTTAAATGTAGACTACAAGATTATTACAAAAGCCCTTGCAAACCGAATTAAAAAACCAAATCTCAAGAATAATTATAGTGATCAAACCGGGGTGCTTAAAGGCAGATTATTGGTGAAAATGTGGGGCTTTTTCTGGAGATAATTGAATATACAGATAAAAAAATATTCCTGGGCATGCTTTCGAGATTGATTTTGAAATGCCTTTGATAAAATAGAACACACCTGTATAGATGAATCTCTGAGGCATTTTGGTTTTGGCAGTGATTTTCGGAGCATTTTGGTTTTGGCAGTGATTTTCGGAAATGGGTCAATGTTATTAATGGGGCTTAAAGTTGTGTTACAAATACTGGTTATGCATCAATGCTTTTTGAAATTAAACGTGTAGTTCGTCAAGGATGTTGTTTATCACCTTATATATTTTTACTATGTGCGGAATTACTAAGTCATGCCTTACGGTCTTCCGAGAATATAAAAGGCATTGATGTAATTTGTAACAAAACTTCATATGACGTAAAGGTCAGTCAGTATGCAGATGATACTATAATATATACAGATGGTACAGAGAAATCTCTTTATGAGGCTCTGAAACTGTTAGATAACTTTGCAACATTTTCTGGTTTGAAAGTAAATTATGAAAAAAGTATGGTGTATAGGCTGGAAAGTTTGAAAACATCAAATTTAATCTATTTTCTAGACAAAAATCTAAAATGGTCAAAAATGACAGAATAATGTATCTTGGAATTTATGTTTCACGTGATAAAGAAGACATGCTTGATGTAAATATTTTTGAATAAACTAATAGATATCCAATCTAATTTGCAAAGATGGAAAGGTAGAAACCTCACATTACTTGGTAAGATAACTCAAATAAATACATTTGCGCTTTCAAAACTTGTATATCCCTTTTCAGTTCTCCCAAACCCTCCTGAAACCTTCTTCAAAAAGCTTGACAACATTTTGTATAATTTTTTTTGAATGGGGCCCCCGACAAAATAAAAAGGAAAACGATGATTCTCGATATCCCAGATGGCGGTCTGAACATGCCAGAGTGCAGAAATTTTTGTAATGTTTTGAAGATTGCATGGGTTAAGCGGTACTATGATAAAGCTGATGATGTTCGATGGAAAGTCCTTTTGACGAATCCTATGGAACCCTATGGTGGAGAGCTGCTTTTTAAATGTAACTTCACACTGTAATGATTTTGTGATACAAAAAAATACACACTGGTTTTTGTTAGAGATGTAGTTAAAAATTGGGCTTTGTTACACTTTAAAGATGTAGAAAAAAAGTGAAGATGTCTTTTATCAAGTTCTATGGTCAAACTCTGCTATCAAAGTGGGAATAAACAGATTGTATGGAAGGAGTGGTATCAACATGGTATTATTTACGTAAAAGATTTGTGTACCAAAAATTTGAAACTATTGAATTTAAAGGAGATAAACTCTAATTACGGCATCAATTGTAAATGGTTTCAATATAATCAATTGATATCTGCTATTCGTATGCGTTGGAGAAATGCGATTAGATTATGTGCACGTCAACATTACAAAAATTAACAGAAATCAGACCCTTTACTTCAAATCTTGGAAAAGGAAAATATAAATAAACTTGTCCGTACAATGCATAATGAAAAAATAAGTATCCCCCAAACAGGATTATCCAAAAATGGAATGATCAAATCCCCGAGCATGAATATGACTGGAAAAATCTCTTTGTTGGCCTGTAAACGTGCCATTGATTCAAAAACCAGAAACTTTCATTTTAAATTTTTGCTTAGAATAATTCCAACAAATGACTTCCTCTGTAAGATTGGCGTTACAGATAGTCACATGTGTACTTTCTGTAAAATTGAAAAGGAAACGGTAGAACATCTTTTTTGTAAATGTGAAATTATGCATAACTTTTGGATCAAAATATTTCACTGGATATACAACGTAACAAACGTAGATATAACATGTAATGATGAAGAATTGCTTGGGTACAATGTAAATAATCCCCCATTGGCCATCAACTATATAATACTATTGGCTAAGCAATTTGTGTTCAAATGCAAATACTATAGTTGTGTTCCCATGAATTCGGAACCCATTCGGATTTACTACCTGCCGCTCGACCGGGTCTTGATTGAAGATTGGACCGCCTTCTTTGGAATAATGCCCATCCAACCGGGACATTTATGAACCGCCTACCATATTACCATGAAAGAGAGTCGGTCGTCGCTGCAGCTTAACTAACATTGTCGTGTCAATGGTACAGCACGCAAGTGGGGAAGCAATTGTGACGTGTGCCTTGCCTAATGTAGTGTTCGTGCAACATATAGGATACGGTACTATTATCTTGATCGTTCTGTTGGTCATCCATTGGATAAAAGGCTCAGCAAATTTTGTAAAAATCATACTTCAAAACAATTGCGAATGTAATGGGTCTGGTAGCAGAATGTGAATGGTACACCGAAATTGTCGGGTATGGTCTAGCCCAGGCCTCCCAATGCAAAGAAAATCCATTGTTTGAATAAACAAGAAGTTCAGTAATATTTTAGATGGCTTACTGCTTAGCTAATAGCTTAAAGGTTTACTATAATCTTGGGTTAAAGGTTCCTAGTTTAAAATGAAAACAAACCATGTTTCCCTAATTTTATGTCAACTTTTTGTATGTACTTAATACTCACCTCCTATATATGACATGACATTATGCCATGCAATAAAAGATGAAGTTAACAGACTGAAACACAACAATGCAGGTGGAGTGGCGAATGGGGTTCATGACCCCATTCGGCAATTCGTATAATAATTGTGCCCATTGGGAGCTATTGGTGGACAATAATAATTATGACAGATTGTACAACCAATCACTACTGACGTGCCACACTAGCCTGTTATCATGATCAATGGTTATTGTCGTAATGGGCGGCTTCAAAGTGAAATCGACGAGTGGGTTCTTCACTTTGATTGGGTAAAAAAAAAAGACCCACTCGAATAGATTAAATTCCGGTCGAACGAAATCTTCAGAGAGATGGCAAATGGGCCATATGATAGTTCAATCACAATGTTTTAAAACTGAGTGAAAAACGAACTTTGAGTGCATGAAAGCTACTAGCATAAATTAAGCAGTATGCAACATAAAATACAATGAACAGTTAATTATTTAGAAGTGACACACGGTCGACCGGGAAAGTTCACCAGACGAAATTGGTTAGCCAAGCAAAGCGAATATCCCACTCGATACGCTGCATTTGTGTTGCTCTCATTACAATACTTGAGATATCATCTTAGTAACTGTTATCCATTTTAAAAGTTATTATATACAAAGCCACTAAGACTAAATAAATTTTAATTTTGGCAAAGCATTGAAGAATGTGTAGGCCTATGTAAGTCCGAGTAGATACACTGAGAATGTTGCGTATGGAAGCCAGGTCTAACCTGTAGAAATGAAGTGAAGAGTCCATGGATTGAACATATGGACATAAAAAAAAACTTAGGCCTATGTACCAACCTCATTTGAAACCTAGAAGCGATGTAAACGGTCATTGATAACTTGTTTCAGAAAAAAAAAAACTTCACAAGTTGGCCATGCTTTTTTAAGCTAGACGTTACAATCGTCGCCAAAAGTCTTGGAACACTTAAGCGCATTCGGGTGTAAATAAATGTACAATGTTGTTCAGAGGCCAACGTTTCATCGTGTTGTGAAGGGTCTCAACATTGTTTGATGGGGAGGGGAGGGGGGAGGGAGGGTAAAAAAATCTCCCAGCTCATGGTTTCCCTTGGAGTTTGGAGAATGGTTATATTCACTCACATCAGCAAAGTTTCACGCTTGATTGCACTAATAAAGCACGGGGTGTTCCAAGTACTTTTTGCGAGGATTGTAGGAGTTTAATGAAAGTAAGTATATAATTTAGTTCGCAAAGTGATAGTTTTTGTCAAACATCAAAAAAAAGTTTCATTCGCACATCCTTTCCAAAGTTTAAACTGGAGCAAAATAAAAAAAAAGTGCGTGGATGATTTCGGTCATTTTTTAGAACTCAGAAATGCAGGGGTTTTGGGATTTACCGATAATTCGGGTGGTTTATCACAGCAAGTCCCTAAGCTGTGAGAAACAATGAAAACGTACACGCTATTTCAGGGTGGGGCACATGCATGTTGAATGAATGAATGTCTCCACCGGGTTAAAGAACATTTGGAATCTCTGACCCTGTGAGGTTTACTCTATAAGGGAGTGCGTAATTTGTAGCACAGCAAAGCATGGAAAACAACTAACTTTATTACCAACAACGTTCACGATCAATCATTTTTCGGTAATAAACAGCTAAAGTGTGTGTACTTTGTGAAAAAATACTTTGAATTTTGCAATTAAATTCTGTAAAATGGTATGCAGTATTGGGCTGTGAAAATACAGCAAAATACCGTGTTTTATGGTACATTTTTCAGGCCTATATGTCAACAAAATTAACATGCGAGTCGTATTTGAATTTTACAGAATGTCAAAATCAAGTTATACAGTATTAAGAACTCAATTATACGATGGGTGACCCGATCACGATCCAATTCCATGTTTTCTCCCTCATGTGGAAATATATAATCAAAACAACTCATTGCAAATTTTGACTTTATAGGTCCAGCCGTTTGGATAGTTCGATAGAAGAAGCAAAAAAGCGTACAAATTGGCGCCTAATGACAGAGTTTGTGTGTGTGCCATGTGTTAATGTGGTTAACATAAACATTTAGAGACGTTTTTGTTCAAAACATCCAAAGAAAACATTTCTTGGACCTTAAATATATCCTTGAGGTATATGAGAAACATGAACTTTCTTCTGATACCAACATTTCAATTTTGTTGGTGTAAATCGGGGGTACAAGGTTGTCGATCGGATCACCCACCTTTGAAGTACTATAGAGTAAAAGGAATGTAAAAGTACTGCCATCCATTCTAACAACAAAATACTGTAACCATGGTGACGATACCCTTTCTGCAGTTTCCCAATGTATATTTTGACAACAAACTATAAATTTAGCAGTTATCACAACGTCTATACATTGGGCTATTCCAAACATTATCCACACCCCCAAAATATGACAATTTTAAAATTCGAAATGACTATGGAAATGCCCAAGCTGTTTTTTTTACAAATCAGTGTTGCATTTTTTCATCATGTCATCATGTCATCTTTGGGTGTTTGTAACCAAAGAGAACGAAAGGGGAAACAGCATATAGTGATAGTATTCTTTAGGAAGTGAGATTTATATTCAGTGGGCCAGCAGTAAAGTCATGGGAATTCCCAGAGTCATCTTGGGTTGGTTAGTTAATCTTTAATTATCTGCTCAGTGCAGTTGTTCAATTAACACAATTGGAATATTGGATTTGTATTTTTTTACGATTTTCATTGTGGGAATTCTCATGCATGGATTTCATGATGGGAATTCCAATGCATTTTTGGAGAAGAAATGTGTGGGAATACCCACTTTCATCTTGGGGTGTGAATAGTCTCTGGAATAGCCCATAATTCGCCAAATACATTATATTTCCAGTCGTTCTGTATTGAATTCCTTTTTACAGTATACGTTTTAAGTATTTTGGCCCAATGGATGCCAATAAGTACCATGGGCGGCGCCAGGGTAAAATCATAGGAGGGGCGAAACGTAACAGGAGGCTAAACATTACAAGATTAAGTCATATAGGTTTAAAATCCCTTTTTATTTATTTTGTTTAAACCCCTGTTTTTTCCTGAATTTTGAAATCCTCGGGGGGGGGGGGTCCCCCGCCACCACCTGGCGCCGCCCCTGATAAGTACTGCAGCAGCTTTATGTTGTAACGAAACTCCTGCAATATTTACTTTCCAAAACACATTTTCTAATGCAAATTTGATAGAAACATTTGATATTTTCAAGAGGTTAACTTAAAATGCTTCTGGATATGATCAACGTTCTTAAAATCGCCGTTCGGTGGATCACCGGTTTTTTTTTAAATAAACGCTTTCTATAAAAATAGTCCGGATGCCAGCCAGTTTACTTAGAAAATATTACTTAGTTAGTTTTTTTTGTGGATTTGACTTCCTTAGACTACCCGTTATAAGAAATCAACTGCTGACAGTCCATCAGCATTGAGCAATTTTAGATATTCCTAAAAAACAAAATGGCCGCCAAAATGCCATATTTAAGCGAAATATTACCAAGAAGGTTGTCTTTTTCTTAGTAAAGCAGGGGAAAACACCATCTTATGGTATTAATGGGTCATAAAAGACACAACCTATGTTCAAAGATTTAAAGATGGCGGTTAAATATCAAAATTGTGTCGAAAAAACAAAATGGCCGCCAAAATATCACCAACAAGGTTTATTATGCCGTAGTATAAGCCTGGCAAATGTTAACATGTTATGAATGACACTTAACAAGGAACAATCCATATCAATGAATTATATTTTATTCACAGATGAATATAATATATTTCAAGATGGCGACGAAAAACATGGCTGCCAAGGCACCAAAGCCTACCCTTTTGAATTTAACCGATTTCTTTTTCTCATTGACGGGTAAACAAATAATTATTTCAAGTTTGGCATGTGTGCCATACTTATTTTATTTTGTTATTTTGTTTTCTTTAATTGGTGGTTAAAGTATCAAGATATCTAGACAAAGATAATAAGTGGCCACCAAAATAGCAATTTTATGAAATATTACTGGTAAGTTTTGGTTTTTTCTCAGTATATGCAGTGCTCTCCTTGCTTGGGTTTCTTTTTGGTGTGAGTCCTTAAAATAGAATCATTCCCTGACTAGGGTTTCATTTTGATTTGTGTTCTTTCATCAAATGTGTTTCTTAAGTAAAGGATATTACACGAGTTACTCTCCGTTCGTGGCTGAGAAAGGCTGAGGGGCGTAGCCCCGAAGCCATTCTCAGCCACGAATGGAGAGTTACGAGTGTAATATACGACTTAACACACATCTGCGACGTCACCCTATTGCTTTTGCGCTCCATTATTTTGCACGAATGGAGTGTTTTTGAAATTAGTTGCTAATTCACAAGATAATCAATTACCGATTGAAGCCGGATATGTATTCAAAGGTTGTAGGAATGGTGTGAATTAAAAGTCTTTAAAACGCAATACTGGACCAAACATTCTTTGATTGTATAATGATGAAGATTAGGTTCAATATTGATCGGATTTTCAGTCCCCGCATCAGATTCGTATTGCAGATTTCATTGGTATAGGTGTGTGGTTGATGTTGCTGTTCACAGTTTGCTTACAGAGGGGAATAATATGGACATTTATATTGATTAATCGTCATTGACTTCATTCACCCGTGGATAATAGCGTTAGATACTGCTATGTGAAATTACGGCAATATGGTGTAACGAGATCAAGATTGTGTACTAAACTATTTACCACGTATATGGTCAAACAGACACTTGTGTTTGTGTTTAGTTTTTAGTAGTGAATTGCTATACAAAGTTGATATGAACCCGTTTCCTTGGAATACAGCTAAAATGCACTTTCAACTGAGGATGCCCTTGCGGACTACAATTTATGATTATGATCATGATTCGTCTAAATGAAATAAACCGGAATGTGGTATGGATCCAAACCGAATTTGAGGGAGTTAGGATTTACCGAAGGATGAGGAAGCGTAAATAGGCTGTCATACCCAGATATCCAGTAAATCAATGCCGATGGCAGAATCAAAATTCGGGAATAACTGATCGACTATGGCTCTATCGGGGAAAAAGATTTCATCGTAATTGTATTTTTCTATCTCGGATATGATAAGATTAATAAGAACTGGTATAGTGTGAAGGTGCGTGGGTCTCGTTTTTTTCCTATTAGGCCACAAAAGATGTCGGCTTGCTGAAAACGCTCGCCCACAGGTTTTAAAAATCGCATTTACCGATTCGTTTTTTTTTTTAAGGAAAGTTTTTTTGCAATTTATTTAATCGTGGCAGACTAAAAATGTCGCGGGATATAGAGTTTCATACGTACCCCCTTTAAAATTTTAAAGGAGACAATTTTTTTATTTATGAAATACACCACGAACACCTAACCCTAAACCAAAATTTAAAAAAAAAGGTACATGTACAACATGAAAAACCTGTGTAGCGAATAGCCTTATTGACTTAAAGGTGCAACGAGAGATTTTGACGGCACCCAAAATTGTGGTCATAATAGTAATTTATATAGATTAGATATCTTGCCTTGTATTTCGCTACAGAAATGCCTTAAAAGAGAAAAAAAGAGGATTTTGATTTGCTTTTTATTTCAATGTAAAAATAGGCTGAATTTTGTATGTGCCCTATACGAAATTAGAAATTCACAATTTTGTACCAAAGAAAACATTCTCCTCAGCTTAAATTATTGATATGGGGATTTTTGTTTTATGGAAAGCCTTAATCAGGGCAAAATACCAGTATTGTCGATTTTTTAAGGAACATCTATGTGAAGCTCTCGTGGCACCTTTAATTGGCTCTATAGACAAGCTTGCTTTGATTTTTCTGTCTAAACGACAGAGAAAAATCAAAGCATTTACTACATATCAATTTATTACATTAAGGACCGGTGTATTCATTCATGTGTGTGAGCGAATTATGTTGATATGCATTTCAAATAATGCAAAAATCGAGGCTCGAAAAAAATGGGGCGCTGCTTTCTAGACAGTCCTCGTGTCTTTTTAAAATAAAAAATGAAATTTACGTCCCCCCAACCTCCGCATAATTTCATATTGAAACAAACGAATCATGCATATACTACACAACTGTTCCAGTAGAAAAATACTAATTTGAGTGATAGCTTAAATAAAATAAAAACAGGGAAACACAAATTAATACATATAAATGAAAACGCACAAAAGATACAAAGGAGCCAGCAAGTTTTCGGTTTAGATTTTGACAAATTAAAAAAACCAATACTGAACAAAAATATTCTAGGCCTAGTACACGATTAACAAAAGTTGAAGGACTAAATGAAATAAACGTTAGATCAAAACCATTGCATGAAATATAAGATCCAAAAATAAAGTCAAAATTTCAAAAAATACTCTCAAACACAAAGAATTTATATAGTTGAAAAAAAATGGATTGAATGAAATACTCCAAGTCATACAAAATAATAAAAAGTCCGATATTCCTGTGAAATTCAAAATTAAACACGTAAGTGCCCAATGGGCTACAAAAAAAACTTCCGTTGTGCCCAAGGGGGGGGGGGGGAGTTCCTAGGGACCCAACCCAGCTAACCACTTTCCCATGGGAGTTTGATCATGACACCTAACACAAGTAAATGGGGGTCACGTAAGAACACCAAATACCCACAATAAAAATTGAATCCGCATTTGAACCTATGATATGGCCAATTGAAATTGTCACTCTACGAAGAAGAGTGGTTCGCACATTTCTCCTCAGCAACTCCAATATCAGGTTGTGAACCAAAATAATTCATTATATCTACTCTGGAATAACCAATTTAAATAATCATTTGACAAAATATAGCCCAAATTATTACAATCCTGTATTTTCTCAGAAACTTCAAAAATCCCTTTATTTTTCCCATAGACTTACACGTCTTAAGAGCACCGTCTGACAAAATTAAAATTGATGTGCTTCAGAAATAAAAGGTTATTTGATCTTAAAGTATTATATTATTAAGGAATGCCTCATAATGGTATATTCTAAGCAATAAATCCCAAGATTTAATTACTATTAACCTTTGTTTAACTTAGTAAATATATTGTTTTTTTCACTTCCGTTAGTGCCCAAGGGGGGGGGGGTTCCTAGGGACCCACCTAATTATTCTAATGACAGCCGTGGGCGGATTGAATTTTTTAGTATCAGGAGAAGCGTATTCATAAATCAGACCAATTAGCAAAAAACTCTTGAAAATGAGTGCGTAAAGAGAAATCGCGACCAAAAAAATCAAATGTACTATGGACCCCCCCCCTTGGGGCACTTAAGTGTTAAACTAGAAAAAATAAACAACACACAAACTAAAAAGCAAACGAACCAAAAATTAACTCGATGTATGGTATGATATCGTTATTTTCATGTGATTTTTATTCAAAACGGAAAATAATTTCTAAATTGTGCCCATTATTGTAATACCTGCCTTTGTACTGTTTTTCCTGCATTGTTTGCGCAAATGGAGGCGAATGTATCAATAACACGCCATCGTAAAATCGGGAAAGCCGCGCTTTTCTGAGTTACAAATGGCGTGTTATTGTTACTTTCCGGCTCCATTCGTGCAAAATATTGGAGTCGAAAACAATAGGGTGACGTCACAGATGTGTGTTAACCAAGGTTTCCTTTTGGTATGCGTCCTTTCATGAGACCTTTTCTATAACCAGATTTTTTGTACCCTTGTTAATCTAATTGTTAGAACACCCTATGCCCAAACAAATGTGAGGGATTTATAAAACACCATAACCAAAGTAACATGGGTTGGGCAATATCAAACAAAGCCAATTCAGTCAAAATTGCTGGTATTCCATTAAAAAATTATAATTTCAACTCATTTATGGGTCAATTAGCATTAACTTGGTCGTTTTATTGGAATAGATATGTTGGCCTTACTAAATCCTAAATGCAATACATTTGCCGCTTGTGGTTTACAGGGAAAGTGCATCAAGATATAACAAACAAATACCACTCCTCTTTTTTGCGGGTGGTATCGTAGGGTGATAGTCATTCTCTGGGACTTATGGGACTTAGAAGAAAACAAGAAATACAATCCCATGCAATCCTGTTATGGATTTTGAAGGCAATAGGCATGTGATGGGAATAATATCAGTAAGATTAGAACCTGGGTGTCACCCCCACTTTGGAGGTGACGAGTCAGAATCGTTGTCACCAACACAGACCTCAATATTTTAAAATTTTCACCCAAAGACCCATATTTTGATTAGTAGCAGGGAGATTTAATCAGACAGGGAATTCCAGATGCCATCCCTGATGGCGAGGACATGTTAGATCTTGGGGTTTCAACTGCGAGGCATGCAGATCGTACAGAACGCAGAAGATGGGGTCTATATACTTGAGTTTTAGGCATGCAGTTGCAAAAGTAGTTCAGAGCCCCTCTTCTTATTGCATATGAGGGCCGCAGCTAAATATGTTGTACACGTTGGAGCCAGCTCCAATGTTGATTGGTTGGGGTTTGTTTGAGAAAATCTGGGTCCACCGTGGCCGAAAGGTTAGGGCACTCATTGTGAGAAGTGATCCGCGTCTGGATGGAGAACCAAATTGGCAGGCTGGAGATGCCGCAGCATCCATCGGTTCAAATTGCTGTTGATCGACCGACTCCTGTGCGAATCCGGTTTAAGGTGACCAATTCCTTGCGTGGGAGATTGCTGCTAGGTGGTAGTTCTGTCTTAGGTGTAATAGAGAGTTGATTTGGTCTTGGAGTATCCAGCCAGGCAGTGTTCCATGACTGTAAGATGTTGAATGGGAACTGGAGAGTTTAGCAGCGTGTCGACAGAAAGGTCGGCGAGAGCACGGTCTCTGTCTGCCGAGTTGGTGTGATTCTTTGACAGTGTTATGCAGCAGGTGGTTGTTGTCCAATGCCTGAGAGCACTGGTAGAAATTCAGATGGAGTAGGACGGAGGCAACCAGTAATGGTTCTCAAGGTCTCGTTGAGTACCGTGTCCAGCTTCTTTGTGTGATAGCTGTTGCACCATGCTGGGCGGCATATTCGGCAGTACTGTAGACCAGAGCCAAGGCGGTGGTGCGTAGAGTCGTTGGGCTGGCACCCCATGAAGATCCACCATGTCGGCACAGGAGGTTATTCCTCGAAGATACTTTGGCGCATACGGACTCGAGGTGCTGCCGGTAAGTAAGCTGCCGGTCAAGCTTCACTCCCAGGTAGGTTGGTGTAGGATAGTATGGCAGAGGCGCTCCATTGAGGTTGATTTGAAGCTGGCGATGAGCCTCCTTGTTGTTGAGGTGGAAGGCAGTAACGGTGGACTTGGCTTCGCTCAGCTTCAGTCTCCAGGTCTTGAGATATGCTGCAAGTAGGGCCATATCTGCAGTAAGTGTGCTTTCTACTTCTGTCCAGCTGCTGTCCGAGTGGAGAAGGGCAAGATCGTCGGCACAGCCATATTGTCTAGATGTTGTTTGAGGTAAATCGCTGATATACAAGTTGAACAGCATAGGAGCCAGTACAGATCCTTGTGGTACTCCGTTCCTCAGAAGACGCAGACGACTACTCTGCCCATTACTGGTCTTGAGAATAAAGCTACGGTTTGCAAACATGTTACATATGAATTGTACAAGGTGACGATCCGGAGCCCCCGATAGAACATGCGGTGGAAGAGAGTAGATGTTCCAACTGCTCTTCAGTGTTTCAGGTCAAAAATACATTGAGCTTGATACATAGTGCAGTTAGTGTCCACTGTAAACGGGTCTCGACCTTTTGCTCACCCAACCAAATCGTTGTGACATGAATCCATTCATAAGTTTGATCGTATGTAAATGATTCCCACTTCACAGGGCACCATGCAATCACTGATCAAGGACATGCTATGGATGAGCGATTACCCACACACTGTGTGCATGAACATTGGCGAGAAGGCCTGTTTTTTACACATGTTGGAAGCCTTGGTAGAAATGGTCGTTTCGGATCTTTTTCAGCACGGTATGTCAACCAAATTACCTCACCATGTAGAGAATAATTATCTTGGATATTCACTTCTTACGACGAGTATATGTCTGAACCGTTTGTACATGGCGCCCTCTTGAATACGCCCAGCAATCACTGGGTGTTTTTGCCCTAAGAAGTTAGCAGTATCCCTACAAAATACCACTCTTTATAAATTAACCATTTTCGGATTTTTCTGAATGTTCTATCATAATAAATTCACATATGTTATTTATGATAATATATTCTACAATTAGAGCTTCTACCAAGAAAATCCCTTGAGCGCTTTTCTCGCAACGACGTGAGTTTTCTCATGTCCTATGCGTTAAGCACAGAGTACGCATGACAGGTCATAGGCCTATTGAATGCACCGTGTGTACAGTGAATAGGGAAAATGGACAGTAACTGCAAGATGACTCCTCTGGCAATCCAATTGTACTTAGCTCTATTCTGGATATCTCTGCTGTTGTTGAAAACATCGAAGATTGGCATTTGGAGCTCTAATTCTTCCTAAAATTTCAGGTTGTGGTATGTAACATCATTGTGTAACACAAGCTGATTTATATGGTAAAGATAAAAAATAAGATATTGTGTGGGTGTATATAGTGCCAAATGCCACAGTCCGTCATTAAGTTGGGGATGTCAGATGGATCCTGTCGAGCAATCACATAAATGTAGTTAAAGGGGCGCTACCTCAGATTGGGCATTGTAACCTCCAACTACTTGATTAATCGCATGATGACAGTGACCGGCAAATCGTGCTCGGCATTGGGCAACAGAGGATGAAGGGATGTCTCTATATATCTGTGCTTTGGTCATGTGATCATGCCAAGATATGTTTTTTGCTCGCATAAGATGCCTGGTGTAGGTGCCCTCCAGTCTATCATGTTGCTCTTTCTTCATAGTCCCGGTCGCAGATCCATAAAAGAACTGTATAAAGAACTGTTAGCTTTGGTTTGAATTGGAGATAGCAGATTACCCTAAGTGGTGTAGTGATTACAAGGCAGTCAGCTTGTTTCTTTGTGGTGACAGGCGGTTTTTTCGTGCTGTCAGCAACATAGACCCAGGTACTTGAAGTTCCTGACTTCTTTGAGTGTGCTACCGACTGTCTGAGTGCAGGTTTAATGATTATCCTTGCATTGCTGGTGATATTCCGTCTTCTTCTTGTCTTGCCATTTATAGGTAGGCATGCATAATTCTCAAGTGATGTTAAGTAGCATCGGCACACACTTGTCAGATCGCCTTGTTTAGAGCTATATCATCTACGTAGTCAGGCTAATGAGATGCTGGCTTTGATGACGTCTAGAACTTCTTTGTGTATATCTATGTTGTGGTTATTTTTTGGTACATGTCACTTGAAGTTTGCTTTCCTTAAAGAGCATATTTTTCATCACACAACTCGTCATTACTATATAGTCAACGATAATGACAACTATACAAAAGTTAAAAGAAAACGATCAATTATGATATCAGGACTATATTGCCTCCTGGTCCTTCCCGTTTCTGGTTGTCCATTTACACTTTCGTTAAGCCTTTGTCAGTGTGGTTTGCCTCTAGTTTTCTCCATAACACACGACTGTGAATACTGACAGGGCCGTGCATATCAGACTCTAACCGATGTGCTGTTGGTATCACCACACACACACACACACACCCACACAACACACAATTCACACCACACACACACACACACACACACACACACACACATAACGCCACGGGGATCCTCGAAGTGACGACTCACATGTGTATCCCCATATGTTCTTATATGGAACAACTAATTGTCGTCTCTTCTATCTTCTTGGTTACAATATATATTCAATATTTCTACTACTCGAATTATTCCTCTTAAGTTTTCGGAATTGGTGTATACTATGTGTTCCATGTTGTTTTTCACTTGGCTTTTAGAGTCTATTCGTTATCTGTGTCGTTTTAATAATGGTATAAGTACTTGTTTTTCTTTGTTGAAGTACCTCGAGGCTTGCATTAATTAGGCACGATATCAATATTCTTACTTTATTATATCTGGCCAATCTCATGCCAAATCTAATGACAGTCTCTCCATACGTTTGAGCACCTTTAACTGGGCCCTTGTTAAACTGGGGTAATATTGTCCCCTTTTGTTGTTACATTTATGAGTAAGATCGCCATGTTTGACTAATGTAAAATAACAAGAAAATCTTAAATTGCGACCTCCAGGTCTACCAAAACTACTTTTTGTATAGATCTTGGCATAAAAACAATTAAAATTTTTTAGGACCAATAGATCATTTTAAAAAAAGATAATTTTTTTCATTCAAAAAAGGGTCCTTTGGCGGCCATTTTGTTTCCCGCTAAATATCTCTCACAAACGTTTCCAATGCGATAGATTGTCAGCAGTATTGTTGGTTCAACTAGATGTTCTAAAGCATTAAAAGCCTTTAGAAAAAACTATAGTAACCATTTCTAAGTTAGAGCAAAATCAGTAAATGTCATCCCGGACTAGCTCTAACTAAGATACTGTTTCCTCCCATTTCGTTTCGCTGCATTCACAAGACGCTACCATTTACAACAATCACTGTACATTGTAATTGTATAGACCAGTTAACAGCAATGTTTGTAACCTGTTTAGGGCCTGCTATCTTGAAATAGGCCGGCCTGACTGTTAACACACGGGCAATTTATCTGTTAGATTTTATTAATGGACCATAAACCGACTCGCAGGCATGGATTCGCAGGCAAAACCCAAAAAGGAAGTGACGTAGGCTGTTAACTGGTCTTAACCACGCAATCCCCGGTTTGACACATTCCCAACACCTGTTCACTGGCAGCCATAACTGGGGTGCATCCTGCTTTAATTCCCCCAAATTTTCAGATTAAGTGTAGCTTTGTGAATTATACTTAATCAAGCGTGGTACAGACGTACAAAAGATTTGGGTAGGATTTTTTGGGTGGAATGCCCCCATAATGGCGGATCAATTCCTGACCATCATTTGGCTGGTCGGATTTGTCTAATAACTCCATCAAGTAATCTGTAAATGGCCCTGGACGCCATATTTTACTGGGGGAGGGGGGGGGTAGGACATGCCCAACCTAACAGCAACAGCGAATTCAAAATGGCATCACTTCCGTTGCTAGTTCGTTTCAAAGACTTACAAGTAGAGGGCCTCTTCCGGCATATCGAACGGTTGCACACAGACTTGACTAAATACTAGGCCGGTCACGAATATTTAAATTCTAAATACCGTTTTTGCAATTCAATTACAACACTATTTTGCAGCGAGATTAAGCCACTAACCTCGACGTATTTTGACATTAATATTGTTTTTTCTTAAATTAATCATGATATTACTAAGATCTTTTGAACTAGGTTTACGAGATGATTTTTTAATGTCACTGGGAGACCAGACGGTCCATAGTAAATGCACGTAGTAGTTCCACGGCCCCCAAACGCAAATTTCTACTCTTTGTCAATCCCCAATGCCCAAATCGAGCAATCGTGGCCTACCCCCCCGGATATTTTAAAATCCCATCAAAAGAGGCTCACTTCTGTGACCGCTCATCTCCCGCTATTACCGCGGGTAAAAACAGTTAATCACAGATGAATGTTTGTTGGCATCGTCTGAATGGCTACCCTCTCTTGGTTGACGAAATGGTTGAAAGGGATTTGTGGCAAGTGCTCCATCAATTTGTTTTTGATATCAATGTTAAGTAAAAAAAAATTACAATTTTAATCCAGATTTTGCATACAATAATAAGGACTAGTTTTTATTATATAACACAATAAAATATTTCTGTCATTTGATTGGGGATACTAATATTCACATGACCATAAAAAATTTTTTGAGATTATCGGTCTCCTCATTATAGATTTCCTTGTCACTGATTGGTTAAAGTGGAGGCATAAATTAACTAGAGTCAAGAATTGAACCACAAATGACTATGCCCTGGAGAAGCGGGCATCTCATTCAGGAACTATGCCCGGACAAAAGGCCTCTTCCCAGCATAGAGACTGAACGTACGGACATCCATTCCGTATTATGGAGTGTAATTATTGAAGCTGGGGTGTAACAGATGAATACAAGCGCGAACATCGCCGGGGGCACATTTTCTGTGTGTGAAGGCGACGATCGGTGTTAGGGAGTTTTTGTTTCACATTTTACCACACAAGTGCTGTCCAGAGCCGTGTGAGGAAATTGAAGAGTCCTACATCTCAGAAAGTCCTATGACTCTAGGTTTCGGAGACTGGGCGCTGGCCTTAGGACCCAGTCTCCGAACCTTGAAACTCAAGATTGCAGAACTGTGTGTCCGAGGACACAGAGCTTCTGGACAACTAAAAAGAAGAAATTTACTTAGTGCGCGCACCCCGGACTCTGTAGTTCGGACTCTCAAGTCGTTAACAACGTGATCACGAAGACCGGCGGTGCCTCTGCATGAGCTTCCTAGGACCGGGGGCTGGGCTATGACTCGCGGGGAGTCATAGGACGCACGGTGGTATTGTGATGGAGCGTCCCAGGTACTGCGCGGCAAGCTGTACCGTGCAATCCTAGTACCCAGCGTACTGGTGATTACATGTTTTCCAGCTCCCATACCCTAACTCGGGGGGGGCTGTGGAGTCCTAGAGAGCCGACAGTAGTAGTCCTTGATGTAGGGGCGCCCAAGTCATACCGATAGTGCGGACTCGGACTTCGCAGGGGAAGAGGTACGTGTTGTGTACGTAAAGCACCGAATCCGAGCAGGGGAGGTAGGGGAAAGAAGAGTCGGATGCGCGCTGTGGCGTATCGGTGCAGACGTTGGCGCGTGGAGACCCAGTGGGGTATGAGAGAATAACGAATGGTGGATGTTTGTATGTATCATAAGAGGTTATGCGGTGATTCGTGAGTGGAACGGTAGAGAGTTCGAGTCTGGGGTCGTAACGGACTGAAGAATGAGGGATTGCTGGGCGTATCGACGGATTGCGTATAGGAGGCGGAGGAGGGGGGGGAAGGGGTGAGAGACCGTTAAAGAATGGTGTCAATTTATTACGGGTATTTGGTAATGGTGTGATTTATTAGAAGGTTTATGCCTTTTTAAATTTTAATGGGATCACGGATCTACGTGTCAATGGTTACGAGCTTGGAAACCTTTCTGAGTTTAAAATTTTGGGGGAGTATGTGTTTTTAGTTGGAGACATTGTTTTTGGACAGGCAGTTGTTAAAGATAGCAAAATATTGAAAAAGATGAAAATAATAGATGGGAATATGTTCATTATGTTTTGGTTATCGGGTTAAAACGGACAGTGTGAGAGAAATAAACACTATAAGTCGTCTGTGTAAATCATGATTAACGCGTGTTATATGGTAAAAATATAATCGTACTATATCCAACGCCAATGTGGAAAGTTAACTGCCGTTGCCGTGTAAAGCAGATGTTCATGAAAAGAAAGATGAACCCCGCATCAATCACCCATTAAAATCTTTGCGTTGTTGCAAATAATAATGATAGCTTTTAAACATGAGAATAGTTGAATTTATTAGTGTTCCACGCAGGTCATGGAGAATAGGTTAGGTGTGTTACGTGCTATCGTAATAAATGCAATCTAGTTTTAAGGTAGATATTAGCACTCGTTTGGTGGCAGTGTAATTATACCGCATGTGACAAACTCCTTATCATGTAGATGAAAACTATATGTTATCAATTCCTACTACTTAACTTGTCGCCATAAGGCCTCAACTTTCTGGCTTTGGCTGCAAGGTGCAATGCGTTCTTTTCTTCCTTTGGGCATCTGAAATGCTGTAAAATGTCTGAAATGCACTCGTTTGGGCCACTATCAGCTGTACCGACTATTGAGCATCTCGTGCTGGCATTTTTATGCAATTTTACGTTTAGCTGTACATTTGGAGGGGATATCTTTTATGTCCTCTATTAAATTTTATAGAAACAGACCAAAGTTGCCAGGTTAGCCATCGACTATTGTGTTGTAGGTAGTATGCAGAAAAGGTTAGTTTAATAAACAAAACACCAATAACGATTTTGAAACATTGACGTATGGATTAAGAGACACAATGTTAATAGCAGAATGGTTTAGTCATAGAATTTTACTTCTACTTACATGAACTCAAGCTTAACCTTGATTAAGCAATGGACCCGATTACACACAGCCTTTGGCATCTTTAAAAAATACACAAAATCTCAATATATTATGTATACAACGAACGGCAATTTCAGCCGAAATTTACTACCGTTTGGGATGGGTTTCAAAAACACTATCGCTATACATAATGAATGTTTATTTCGGTATCACACATTTTATGACATAAATTAGTGGCAACGCGCGAAATGATAAAAAATGCTCCTCCTCTTCATGTCGAGTGTGCTTCTCAAATTGTGATGGATTCGTACTCTCTGTCCAAGCATTGCAGTTTTCATTTTCACTCCCTTCCTGTTCTGTTGTCCATAGGTTTAGGATTTCTATGTAAGTGAGCTGTACTAATCATCTATTTCGGAAGTCCAATGTATCAGCCTTGATACTAACTGTTTCCTGCTCCTAGATCAGTGGCTAATTCAGCGGGACCCTCTTTCTCTTAGTTTGGTTGCCACGTTTTGCAGATTGGGCGTATAATGTCCTTGTGATGATGTGCTGTTGCCATGGATGTTGAAGGCCGCTTCTTACCATTATAGTGAATGTACTATCTGGAAGGTACCATCTGATTGTTTTAACTTGCGAGGTAGGTCTAGCTAGAAGTTCAAACAGCCATTAAATATCACTGACTCAACTGCCGTCCTTGGTGGATACCCCCATAGTAGTGCATGTCATCATTGACGTTCGCGATCTGTATTACTTTATACCCATCTACTCCTCCTCTCTTTAACAAACTGAAAGCCCATCTCTTCCTCTTTCGCATGTGGCTATTCCAAGAGCGTAATCAGAGGATGCTTTCAGAAATGTTCTTCGCTTAACCCAGTTAGATACCAGGGTAAAGTAACTTGTCTTGCACAGCACATATATTCCACCAATTTGATTTATAACGGATTTTGAGTTTATTTTCAAGTTCCAAAATTCATTCGATTGGGAATAAGTAATGCCTATTTTATAAGATCAGTCTATTATCATTTTTTCAGCTGCACCCTGGTGAGTTAACTATGTTACAATGATGTGGGCTTTCTGCTCTCTAAGCTTAATCAATTAACAAATGAGCAATTCACATAGTTTAGTCTTTCCCATCAGCTTTGAATCACGTTGTCTTTGTTTTGTGACATTTCACACGTAGCAGGATTAGGTCTGTCTCTTGGGACCCATAACGCCTGAGCATTTCATCATTTACCTCGATGGGTGTTATCAAGGCTTTCTTTCTAAATCTAATGAAGTAATTAGGGACAATATGCCCCGCGCAAAAAAATAATGATGTCGCCCTAGATCCTCACACCGCTTCAATTCTTTAGGTGGTATTCAATCATCCCCACAGGAGTCTTTTCTTCTTTTCGACATGTCTCGAGAATTCTTTACCGTCCTTGTATTCCTCCTGGTCGAGTGGAAACTCTCCTGTATTGGGATTATATGCAATAGTGTTTTTTTTGTGTCGTCTGCAAGGAATTGAAGAGGCACATAGGGATACTCTGGGTCGAACTGTATGTCTGGTATTTGTGTGGCTGTGTATTTGGGGTGTGTCGTGTGTCCTGTGGTCAAAATGTACCCTTAATATTATATTTGCATCGTATGACTTCCGCAGGGCTACGGGGATGTAACTTGTTGGAAATGAGGGGACTGGGTGGTGACATGTTGGTGACCTCATGTACCCTTGGTCCCTATTCACAACCGCGACGGCAGATCACACTCACGTCCTGGGACCGCGATTGTATTTTGGATTTTCAATCAGCAGCATTGCTGTTTTCCAGAAGGCTTTAAGTGGTTGTACCAGTTTTTAATAGCTTTTTTCTTCTTGGGTATTTCCTTAAACTGGCCCTTCTTTTGCTAGATCTGACATATTTTGCTTTTGTGCGGTGCTTTGCCCTTCTACATTTAATGTGTGTTTTAGCTCTCTTCTGAGACCTTGATGTATTCCTCTTCCATCCACAGCTTCTTCTTAGTCAAGCTTATCCTCACTCTATGGTGCGCCAAATGATGTATTGTAATTATCCTTGGTATTTTCTTTTCTGCTCCTTTTCGTGAAAAAAACACAACTGGTGAATAGGTATATGGCTCCGTGTTTATCGTTATAGTATTGAATGATAGCAAGTGCGGCACCACGACATAAAACAGTTTTTTTATAGGCCCGGGTTTTGTCTCATCATTCAGCAAATCAAAAGCTCCTGCGTGAACTCGACATTCTGGAATCCCGTGGGCTTCCTGCATTCCATTTAAACTACTGACGGCATTGTCTGATATATAAATATTGGTTCAAACGCAACCTACGAGTGACCAGGGCCGGAGCCAGGGTGGGTGCGGGGGGCCGACGCACCCCCCCCCCCAAAATGACAAAGGGTCCGCTTTATGATGTTGAAGGTCCGTGTATCTTAAGGGTTGTGTTGTGTTGGCATTGTAATTGAAGACTAAGCAGCTGGTTAACCATCGCCATAACGATTGCCGCTTGTTTACGATATTGTTGTTTTCCTCAATGCTGCACGATTATTATTTTTTCCCTAACCCCCCCCCCCCCCCCCCCTCTCTTCTGATTTTGGAGACGACGGTGAAAATTTGGGGCAACCGAATTTTTTTTTGTACGCAAAAGGTCCGCTTCTGGCAAATCCGCACCCCCCCCCGCATAATTTCCTGGCTACGGGCCTGTTAATGATATAGGCGAAGGTCGTTCCCACAGTTCGGTGGATGATATTTACGGCGTTTAAATACGTGGTTAGCTACACTTGTTAAAATATTTCACCTGCGTTTTTTTAAACATGCGTTGAGCTAACCACAGTTTTAGAGGCCTAACCACCGTTTATTTTAACATCGTTTGAGAATAGGGCCCATAGTGGTTAGGACGATCTTGAAGTGATGGCTATGGAGTCGTCATAAAGGTCCGGCGCAAGGCAGCACATTTTCCATACACCATGTGAAACAAAACAAGAATTGGGAAATACAAAAAAATCTCTTCATTCCGTATTTGGTTTCTAAATACGCAAATGACTAGTTTTATCTACCGAGACTTTAAGTGCTATACTGTTGGTAAGCCATCACAGTTGTCAATTCCATTCATCAGTGGCCTCCAATATCCAGTATGTTCATACATGTCTTGACTTATGACATCATAAGTAACGGCATTTCAGGATATTGTACTTATTTGATGCCGAATAGAAAGAAGCCCATCTAGTATCCAGTGTACCAAATGTGCATTTTAAATAGGAAACTCCGGGGTGTTACCTCACCACAAATAGGGAACAGATAGCCGATTGTTATAATACTTGTCCCTGTTCTCTTCAGATGAACTTTTGTTGAAATGACGTGTTCTCTTCTTTGTCTCCCTAAATTGAATCACTTTTCTCATATTTGTTCCGTCGCAGATACATGAGCATATGGACTGCTCTTTGAGGTCATTTTTTATCTCTGAGCAGACGCCAAGCATGTCGAGTCTTTCTTTGTACCATTTTTGTTTTACCGAGACTGTACCTACCCGTGTGAGCCCAAACTGATAAAAATGCTATACCTTTACGTTCCGAATGCTACTCATCCTCCTTCCTTTCTTTTTAATGTGTAGTTCAGGGTGATACTTGCTACCTCCAGAGCTTTGCCCATTTTCTTGCTTAAGCATAATTCGTGCATTGAAGATCTCGTATTTACCCTGCAAAATCCAACAGGTTTTTAACACTTTCCCGTTCCTGTCGCTGCGAGAGAAGTGACATCTTCAGTCATATCACCCCTTGCACTCTCCTACTAACCATTAGCCAGTTTCTGTGCTGAGAATGGAGTCAATGGCTCTTGCGGTGAGCTTATGCAGTCTCCTCTGCCATTTTGGTTGGACAATAGGTAACTACCGCAGTTGAAGCAGATTATTTTGATAATTGCTAAGAAGATACGATCAAGGTGTGGGCCTTGACAACTTGCTAACGAGTTGAATACTCTCGAGGTAATCATTATTCCTATCATCCATGCCTGCTTCATGTGCATTTGTTCCAACTGCCAGTTCGGTCTGGTCCAGTCCAATTGGCTTCATTTCATGGTCGTGCGCAGCATTAAATTGTACGAGGTTGCATGTAGAATGTTGGCAATTCGACCAACTACACTGTTGCTCATAAAGTTGTGATTTTTTTTTAAGGTATGGTAAAACGTGTTTCTATATTTGAACGCTTTAGTAATCATATTAGAGTAGGGAATGATTACATAATGATCCCCACTACCCAGGTGAAGTGAATCCAGCATAATTTGAATTCCGAATTTGAACTTGTAACTTGCCGTTGTTGGGAGCTATAAATGTCCCAGATGTCTCCTTTTTCCTGCTCCAAGCTGTGTGCAACACCCCACGTTTTTCAGAGTTGGTTGTTACCTTAACAACAAAAACTGAAACAGCGATTTCCTAGGGGCTATGCCTCGAACCATTGTTAAGACACGCGCGCCGAAGAGTGCTTGCAACTCCGACGGGAAGGGTTTAAACACAAACACCTAAAGATAACATGATAAAAATGCCTCGAATTTCCATCCAACACTGATTTGTCAAAACACCTTGGAAATTCCTATAGTTATTTCGAATTTTTGATTTGTCATGGGGTGGACAACTTCCTAGAATAGTCTCTTTTACCATATCCTAACTGTCGCCATTTTAAAAAACTTTGTGCATCTGCATATTAATGTAAGTGTTCTTCATATGAAATGCTGAATGCAATAAAATTTACTTCAATTTCGAGTAAGATTTTACTCCTTTTACAGAGCGGGGGCCCCTTTTTACTGCATATTTTACAGTGTAGGGATTTTAATGGTGTGCCATTTTAAAAGCAAACACTCAATGGTTCTGGGTGCTTGCATTTGAAACTGCGGCATGGGACACCCACATTAGAACACACAGTCTCTTCTCCGGACCCGCCAATCGTAGGACAACTGGACTTGTTTAATGTAATAAACTCAGAGTTCCCACTATTCCAGAAATATTCCCTGACTCTTCTTTTTATTACATGTAGTCCCTAGGACCTGCGTGTGCCATTACCGATAGTCCCCATGACACTGAGAAAGCAAAACTTGTTGTCTATAGGACCTCTAATTTTTAAAACATATGGTCCTAGGACTGTTAATTCGCTGTCATTGGACGCCCCAATTAGTACACACAGTCTCCGACCCTCCAAATCTAGGGACACTGGGACTTTAGTGTAATGTAATAAACTTCAAAGTCCCACTATTACAAATGTCCTAGACTCTCTTTCTTTCCTTTTATTAACTTATATTCCATAGGACACTGCGTGTTATTACCGGATAATCCGAGGCACTGAAAATCCAAAAAACTTATATTCTATGGGACCTCCAATTTCAAAACATATGTTCTAGGACTATGAAACACAAACTTAGAGTCCGAACGGACTCTAAAAAGGCTAGGACGGCTCGCTCTTGACAAACGTAAAACAACATACGAATAAGGGCACACGAATGGCTGAATCACCGCCACGCTGCTGAGCTTGTAGACGAGCTTGTAGGCGACGCAGAGATTTCCCGTGAGGGCGCCCTCAATATCCAAACAAGTTTTGTTTTTTGCATGTACATAATGCTTGTCCATATACTAACACTGTGTGAAATCCTAAGCTCAAATGGAAGTCTTTCATATAGAAATCACATCTTTGTGTAAAAATTCCCGGATCCGGAAATTTTGTTATACACATTATCCTATGTCACTGTTACTATAACATAAATGTTACGACTGCACCAAAACGGAAAATCCTATTCAATACTCAACTTTGGAATTAACCTCTAGTGACTATCTTTAATTCTCGTTGACTATTTTTAATTAATTATATCAAACAATTATATTCTGAAATCTCCGAGTCGTAGACTTATAGACGCAGCTGATAGTGCTAATACCAAACGGCAGGTAAAATACGCCGTTAAAGATATGCGATGATTATTTGACACGCGGTGACTACCATCTGCAGGCCGTGGAAAGTTTGCCGAATTCGGAGTTCGATGAAATGCTACGCATCTGCTCTTGCCGCGAGAAAAATTGCACTTTGGTAAGCAAAAGTCGATGAGATGGCGAGCCGTTTTGGACCAAGGTATTTACGTCACAGCTTGCCAAGCACTTATGTATTCTTTCCAGGTTTTTTTTGGTCATCTTTGGTTTCCCCTTTTTATAAATGTATTATAAAAGATACGTAAAGGTATTTGACCACAGAAAAATCATCGAGTTTATTTATGTGATGAGCGAGGCTATAACTCAATTTAAATCGGTGGTGATAACATCATCGGCATGGACAATAGCAATGGCTCTACAGTTCCAGAGAATCTTAAGTCTATTGTCCTATGCATAACATGCATAAGGACGGATACCTTATCAATAGCGCCGTTATTTGCTGGAGTGAATGGAACGCGGTGTACATCCGTTGGTCACTGATATTCATGGTGGGAAAGGAGATGACATGTTATTTTCAATAAAATGTGCACATTCAAGACTTGAGAACACGCGAAGAACTGATTTTTATCATTTTAGAGAATTTATTTAGGAAAAAATTATGTACTTCACAGGGCACACCATTTACGTGTCGTCTTGGCACACAGCGCCGCCCATTGTTGAATCTTGGCAAACCTTGGCAAATCTTCCCTGCCCTAGGGAGTTATCAACCACATCATTATCGGCTGAGCGTACGGCGGTCCGGTAAGTACGTATATACTGTTTCTAAAATTGAAAGCGTAAATTAAAACCAGCGTTTGAAAATTCTCAAGACTGAAATAATACCGAAATGCATTGTGGGAAAAGGGATGCGGCCCCGTAGCGATTGCGTGTTCACTTTTCCGTGTTTGCGAGCACCGAATTATCCGACAAAAACGTTCAATTTTCTCGCTAGGTTCTATAGGTTCAGACCCAATTACGATACATTATTGAAAACAAAACATAGTAACGGACCCTCTGATGCAAAAATCTCCATAGAACCCCTTCGTATTCCGGAGATATTTGAGATTTAGTTTCATTTGCATGCATTCGCTATGACGGACTGATAACGTTAATCTCTCGCGCAGTACTAATTTAGATAATATCTTTTGCAGTCTGTGACACAGACTACTTACTTTCCGGACCGCCGTAGGCTGAGCGTGAGAAACTCTGTCAGATTGCGTTGATTTGGATTTTTTGTACATTGCGGTACACTGGAGATTGCGCAAAATACTTGGCCTATCGTAGCGATTTACGCACCAAAATATTCCTAACTAAATTGTCTAGTTAGCTGACTAGTTTATAATATAGGTTTATTTGGGAAAAAAAAGGCGAAAAAACGTGAAAAATAAGATCCATACAAGCAATTTTCTTACCTTTTCAGCTGGCTCAATTCTTGATTGCTGCTATCAAGTCATGCCACACGCCAAGCTTACAAAAACTAGTAAGCTAAGGGGTCTTTTTGTCAGGAACCCATTTCTAACATCAGATCGACCACCTGATTCGTTGATTTCGCGATATCCAAGGTACCGCGAAACGGTTTTTTTTTCATTCCTTGTTCAAGCTAATCGCAGAGCCTTTAACACAGCGCTTGGCTGCTAGGGAGTCCCATGACGTAGTGCCTGTCTAAGAATAGCCGGCCAATTAGCGATGCGGAAACGGAATCGGTGGCGCTGTGTGCCAGCAGTACAAATGCTATGGGAGCGTAAATGGTGTGAGGGGTGCGTCACCTTTGTAAACGCTATGAGATCTGCACGCTAGCCTATATGGGAGTATGCGGACAGTAAATTGGTAAATGTTGGTTCGATTTATGGTTATAGGCAGAAGCCAAAGTGGCATGGGACAAAATGATGTTGCCTATTTTTTCGAGTGTTCAATTCACATGTAAATTAAGTATGACGATTAATTAGATGAAAGAAATTAAAGTACCTAAGTGTTTAACAACACGTTGGTGCCTTAGGGGGTGCCATGGAGCCCCCCCCGGAAACCACTTTCCCGGTCAAATTTTTTTAAATGAAACTTACACTTGAGAGGTCATAAGGCATCATCAAAGATGAAATAAGAATTGAGTTTTGTTATATCGTCTTCAAATTAGGGGGAAATCATTGTTTTTGAAACGTGTAAAAAATTGAACGAAAAGTATTACATATAGATTTCACGACCCTGCAACAACAAAATCCATTTTGTAATAAATGTAGATGTTTATATCTTATTATGATATTATTATTATTACCAGAATGTAATACGTTAACTCTCTATATAGGTTTTTATATAGCTTTGTATTGCGTAAGTCAATAAATTAGTAACGTGTCTGGTGTAACGTATCCCTTTACCAACTTAATTTCTATACTTGATCATGTATCACTCGATAAATACTAAAGTATGGTATTTGACGTCATACTTCACGGCGTTTTGCCAGGGGGCAGCAGAAATAGGTAACGTATCTGGCGCGGGAAGGAGGTAAAGCCTTTGTTCCATTTACAAACCCGGAAAATCACGTTAAAACCAGATTTTTATTACCACTTGCATACTATAACATTGACATAGCTGGATTTATTCCATATGGCAGTCTCCACATTAAGGCTCAGGAAAGAGAAATCATCGACAAATATCTGACAAAGAAAAACAAGGAGCAGTATAAATCAGTTAATTTGCCAGCCAATTTTGGATTATAACTGCCATCCTGGATTAACGAGTGACCCAGAGCAAAATTCAAAGGATATAGGTTCAGCATGACAGAACAATTGCAAAGACATTTATATTAAATGTAAAAATTCAGTATACATTTTATGTATACAATTTATGTTCGTTTAGATGTATTTTCGAATTTTGGCGGCATTATGAATTCGGGCAAAAATCAGAGTGATGCTCAAGCTGCTTTCAAATGGTCAAATTTCAGGCTGATGAAACCGCTGAGAAAAGTTTGACACGAAAAAATGGCAGTTTTTCTATGGAATTTCTGAGGAAACGTAAAGTCGTCATGTATGGATAAATACATGCATGTGTAAATCACAGTCAGTTTTGTAAAGAACCCTTACTTGTGACAGTCCGCCCAGGATCTATTCTGGACCCCATTGGAAATAAGATTCACGTATGTTTTAGGTATTAACAGGTGACACCACTTTGCGTTTGGAGGAATTTAAGATCTAAGCTTAGCTCTATAATATCACGTATTTCCTAAGAGTTGCCTCACATCATTTTTTTTTTTGTTTGATTGTGCTGCTGTTTCTTGTACTATAAATTAGATGTCAAGTGTTTATCTCATGGTCCATCATTCTTAAATCTATCATAATTATTATATTTTGTAGGACCTTAATTTGATGAGGCACTATAGCAAATGCTGTTTGTATTGTATTGTACTGTAAGATGCAAAATTTCCAAAGCTGATTATCTTGTTTCAAATATGAAAATTCAACACTAAGATACACTAATTTGCATCCCTGCTAAAATCTGGGAAATCTTAGACAGTCCTAAACTGACAAGAAAATGTTCATAACCTTTATGAACATGAAGCTACTTATCCATACTAGTATGTGTACATTTTCTTGAAAATAAAGTAAATGTCATCTCAACGTTTTCCTTGAATATCAATGACGAACGGATGCACAGCATGGTTCAATGACTTCAGAAAAATTGAGATGACATTTAATTAATTTTCTAAAACACTAGACGTGAGAACACGCGTAGAAATGATTTTTATAATTTTAGAAAAAATAATTCCCAGGGATGCGCCACCTTGGTCCGTATCTAAGCATCCTTTTCACTTGGCCCCATGGCCTAGTGGGTATAATTACGTCAAAAGCATTTGGATCATCATGTCATTCTTGTGAGTTGTCTGCTGTTGACTGTAGACTATATTCGCTCATTGGGTAAGAAGCTGCTCATAACTTGGCTAAGAGCAGGAGCAGAATATCATGGGGTCAATATTTAAGAAGTTAGCTCATACCCGAATACATCTAAGGTTTGACACCTTTGTCAGTTAGTATGGATTATCTATATCAATGCAAGGTAGTTAGTGGTCTCAAATTGTGTTGTCAATTTTCAATAGGGTTACCCAGGAGCAAACTTTGAAATTACTCCAAACACGTTGGAACATTTCCATACTGTCCGTCTAGTCATAAGGATTCCAAAAATTAGGGCCGTATTCTCAAACGATGTTTAAATAAACGGTGGTTAGGCCTAAACTGTGGTTAGCTAAACGCACTATTTAAAAAACCGCAGGTTAAATACTTTAACAAGTCGTTTAGCTAACCACTGTATTTCAACGCCGTAAATATCATCCACTGAACTGTGACTTATCTTCGCCTATATCATTACGTGTGCGTGAACAATATTGATATGCCAGACAATGCCTTCCGTAGTTGTAATTGCAACGCATGAAGCTCACGGGTAAATTTCAAAAATGTCGCGTTACGCAAGGAGCTTTAGAATTGTTGAATGATGGAGACAAAAGCCCGGGCCTATTTAAAACTGTTTTATGTCGATGTCGTTGTGCCACACTTGCTATCATTCAATACTATAACAGATAAACACGAGCATGACAATAGAAGCAAAGGAAAAATGGACGGGAAGAAATGAACTGAGGACTCGGAAAAGAAAGATAAGAGAAATAAAGGAGGTAACTGGTCTAACCACGAGTATCACATAGAGCTGAAAAAATCAGGCATTTGATGAAAACGTGAAGTTAAACACGCCTTAAACTACCCCCGGACCAAGTCTAAGTTTAACAACGTTTTAGGCATGTTTAACGATGTTCGGCTAAAATTTAAACAACGTTTAAGTTAACCATGCTTTGAGAATTGCGTTGATTTCAGCGGGCGTTAAATTGCGATTTAACCAGTGATTAGCGTTAAACATCGTTTGAGAATACGGGCCTTAAAGTTTGTACCACTTACGACTATTAGTTTGGCGTTATAGAGTAATGACTAAAACGGTAAAAAGGTAAATCTCACTTTGTACAGGGGTCAACATTGAAAGTTACTCTGATTGTATTTAAATATTTTGTAAATTATTGCCTGAGGACAAAGGACTCCCAAACAATATAGATTTGGTTTTATTAGTGTTTACTTACCGAGATAAAGGTTAGAGAAAGTCAATGCCAATTGAATTATGTTATCCCATGACCTATTTTGTCACATTTATTAAGCTAGACGAACAGTGTGTTTCATTTTTTACCACAATTGGAGCCTTGACCTTTTTTTTAAAAATTTAAGCCATTTGTACCCCAAAACTCTAAAACCATTGGTCATAGATGGTACAAAATATACATTTTTTGAATCCTTATGACTAGACGGACAATATGGCATACATTTCAACATGATTGGTGTATGTTAAAAGTTTGACCACTGTATAAACTTAAAATGGCCCTATTGAAAAAAGACACCATAATTTGAGACCGCAAACTACCTTGCATTGATATAAATGGTCCATACCATCTACTATCTAGCTTAGATGTAGTGGGACATGAACGATGATGTTTGACCCAGGTCCGTGCTCCCACTCTACTCTGCTATACTCCTGGTTAACAGTCTGCTGGAGGATTGAAACGCCAGTCAATAGCATGATTGGATCAATAATCCTGAATCTGAGTTTCTTGCAGCTGAAGTAAGGACTATTTCAGCTCGTTGTGGGTACCAACCAAGTTAGAATAATTGCCAGAGTGATTTTCCTTCACTGGAGTACGTCTATCCATAAACCGCCTTATAGCGTCAATACATGTACACGAACTACAGTAGTGTCCAGGTGTACAGCTCTGTAGTTTAAAGAGACATGAAGACATTTCTAAAATGATGTGCTCCAATTTGTTTTCGAACCCTGGATTTTTGCATAGTTTGAATGACTACCAATTAATTTGCGGTTTCCTTTTGTACTTGTTTCTCCAATAAACCTTTGAAACGTTCTAATGTGCTTTACAACCGATCCAGTGCAATTTGAGAGAAATTGGTATCCTAAAAAAAATTTCTCCTGTCACTTTAAGCAAGTAAAAACAACGCCATATCTTCTTATGTTAATTCTTTCCTGCTCGACTTGGAATGGTCCCAAAAGGTCCATACCAGTTCTGATAAGGGCAGATTCATCTGGTTTGACTCAATATGACGGGAAATCAGCCATTGTTTGACGCCCTACTCTAGCATTGTTCCTTCAAATGATATATATTCTCGGGAGTACTTTTACAGCTATCCTGACATTCAGAATCCAACACATGATTCCTGCCGTAGTGATTGAGTCTTTGGTGTATATGCCGGATTATTAAGGTTGACAAAGACTAGTCAAGATCATTTGATTTCTTTGACTTCGGCGGAATAAAAGCATTGGGAAGGCGTCCTCCCACTCTTAATAGTTCACTTTACATTTCTGGGTCTAGACTACAATCAATCAAAAAGGCAAACGCCTACGTTTTTTAATAGGCCAGCAACGTAATCGAATTTTTCCCACAGATTTAAATAGGCAGACCGATATCTCCCTTCCCTATATCTGTGATTCTTCCACGCCTCGCGCGTCGTCCTTGTTCTTTCGCAATCAGCTGCGCGTCGTCACTGTTGCTGCCCAAACACGCACATAAAATAACCATGCCCAAAAGATTCCTGCATTCATCATTAGATGACCCCCCCCGTTAACTTAAGAAAAGAGATATTTGAGTCGGAGTGTCTATCTATCTAGCCATCTAGCGGTCGCAGCCGAGATGTGGTTCTCCATGTAGCGCCAAAAGTCTCTGTCCATCATTAAGTTGGGGATGTCAGATGGATTATGCTGAAGTCTCGAGCAATCAATGTAGTTGACCCTCGTCTTACCAAGTGAACTTCGCTCCGGTGCGCTAAAATGCCAAAAACTTTCGTAAAAAGCTTCTAGGTAATCATTTTTTTCATCCTTTCCGGTCATTATAGCGAAAAAAACGATCACCGGGGTTAGTGTATGCCGTCAAAGTCGAATGGTGGGGGGTTGCCACCCAAGGATATTTTATGGTGCAATTTTGAAAATATTATGCACAGTATGGCTCTAAAACTCCATGTTTATGTAAAACTAGCTAGCCAACTGACATCATTTAGAGCTGAAAACCGCATGAAAATCCGATATTCCTACGTTTTCTAGCGCAAAGTTGAATTTTCGCATATTTTCTGTGGAAAATGCCGATTTTGCCGACTCGCGGACTTGATGACGTCATTGCGACGCAACACTACTAAGCATCGGGTGCTTTATAACGAATTCTCGGGGGGGGGGGGGGGGGGGGGGTGGTAACTACCCCTTTGGTAAACCGTGTTACAAAAAAAAGGCTTGGTAAGACGAGGGTAAAGGGGCGACGACCCCTGTTTTAGCTCGGTAACCTCAAACATGTAACGTCTGAGACTATTTGAACAATCGCACAATGACAGTGATCGGCAATGACGACGGTCATCAACAGTGATGGAGATACCAGATTGCCATAAGTGGTGTAGTTTATTGCAGGCATTGCAAGCTTGTCCTTTGCGTGGCAGGAAGTATTTCTTTCTGTCGGCAGCATAGGGTCCTATACTTTGTCTCGTTTGAAGTATGAAGTGGCGGCGCGCGCGTACATCCAGTGCCGCCTTTCAGTTGCAGTGCGCTTGTGCTTTAATTCAATTCAATTCAATTCAAATTAGTTTTATTAGCATTATCATTCAGCCAATACATTACATAATGATACAATTATTTACTGTTATTATTGGAATAATATTGACATATTTAAGAGGGGAAAAATAATATACAGAATGTTGAAATGGCCATGATATCAAATGAGGGAGAGGCCATAATAAGTCTGATGGACTTTGAGCATGACCCCACCTAAAATATACAATGATTATGATTAATAATTTAACTACTGGACAAGAAACCTGGACAAGACAAGACAGGACAGGACGATACCGACGTGACATTGACAATTATTGTTTTAACAAGATTAGGGGCAAAAGAACATGGTGAACGTGGCGAACCAGTAAAGACACGATAAAGGAGAAGGATAAAAAGGTATTGCAATTATTGAGTGGTCAACTATAGAAATTGAGGGGGAAAATACTGATGACATGTTTTATGACTGATAATCAAAAAAGTTCAATTTAAATATTTATTAATTAACTCTTGTTTTAGATTAAATTTAAAAGCATTAATGGTTTTAGAGTTTATGATACTTTTACTAAGTGTGTTCCATATTTTGGGACCAGAGTATTTTACTGAGTACTTAATTAGGTTTGATGAGGGTTTTGTTGTGATGTATTTGTTTGCATTTCTGGTGTTATATGTGTGTATATCACTATGTTTGGAAATATAGTTAGAAAATGAGTTTGGTAGGGTGTTTGAGTTGTAACGATACATGAAAATCGCTGTTTGTAGTTTATTTAAATCATAAATGTTAAGAGTTTTTAGATTGTGGAACATTGGTTTAGTATGAGATGTGTATTCAGTATTATTAATGAGACGTATGGCTCGTTTTTGAAGTTTGAATATATTGTCCAATTTATTCGAAATAGGAGAAGTCCATGGACAGTGGTTATTATCTAATGTTATGTCTGTATTTTCCCAAGCTATTTCTGTAAGATATGTACGGTAGTATAAGTGTGTTGTAAAAAGAGAATAATATATTTTGGAAGGGTGTCTGCGGGATTTTCATCTACGAATCCCGATGTTCTTAGAACTTTGATTTGTAAGTTTTTGAGATATGATATTTCCAGTAAGATTTGGTCAATTATTACACCCAGGAATTTTGTATGGTCTACGGGGTGAATGGGTGTAATTGTCAATCTGATTTGTGTGGTGGGGTGTCATGTTTTTTTCTTTGTGAAGTGAATATAGTTTAGGTGTTTTTTTGATACATTAGCGAAAGTTTGTTGGCTAAAAAAAACCAAGGTGATACATTTTAATTAACTCTTCTTTGTTAAATATGTTTGGAGAGTGTGTTATGTTTTTTTGTGTGATAGAAATATGTTGGTGTCATCGGAAAATAATACAAAGGAGAAGTGTTGGGAAGAAGAAGGAAGACAATTGACATAGAGGAGAAAAAAGCAAGGGACCAGTATAGAACCTTGAGGTACACCACAGGAAACTGGGAAAGGTCAGAACAGAGTTTGAACCAAAAAAAGTGAATTGGAACTATTGGATAGATAACTTGAGAGAAGAACTAAGGGAAGACCACGAATACCATAGTGGTGGACTTTGGCGAGTAGAATATCATGATCAATCGTGTTGAAGGCCTTTGGATAAATCGAGAAGATACCAATAGTGGATGTTTGGAGCAAGGGAAGAAGAGTGTTGTTTATAGATATCCAGAAGAGCATGGTCCTTATTGAGAGTTGTTTGCGAAAGCCATATTGTTGTCATGAAGAAATGTTGAAGCGGTGAGAAAATTATCAAGTCTGTTATAGATAAAACGCTCAAGGATTTTGGAAAAACATGGAAGAAGAGATATAGGGCGGTAATTGGAGAAGACATGGGGACATCCTTTTTGAAGACAGGAATGACTTTCGCAACCTTGGAGACTCAGGGAAGATACCAGTCGATAGGAAATGTTAAAGATGTAGGTTAAGGGGTTTCGGAGATGAAAGGAATGACACGCTTAATAACGATCGAGGGTCTTAACATTATCAAGAGCCTGCGCTTTTGCCATTCCTTAAATATTTCTTAACTATGTCAAGAACCTCCTTTCATCTATGGGATTGAAGAAGAGGAGTGTTGGAATTGTCATCAAGAAAATCAGACAAAAAAAATAAAGAAGATGACTGGATTTAGAGCAGTTCAGTGACCAACATTGGCGAAAAAGGAGTTGAACTTTTGGATATGATTTCTGGGTCGTGAAATTCTTGACAGAGCCATCCAAAAATAGGAAGGAGCCTTAGGTTTGGAGTTTTTTGGCCGATGACATTGTTGATGTTTGCATGTTGGCTTTTTGCTGTATTGTACATGTTAAATTTACTTAGAGTAGTATTTTTTTCGATAAGACTTGATAAGCTAGTTAATTTTTTCTAAATTTAATATAGTTTTTTTGTTAATATCATTGGGATGCTTTAAGAACTGTTATGTATATTTGTTTTCTAGTTTTAATGATTTAATAGTCCCGCGGTAATCCAAGGTTGCTTCTTTACGTTTGTTTATTTTCTTTTTTACTTTTAGGGAATTTTTCGCTAAAGGAAGTGAATTTATTGATGAACGTGTTATATGATTTATCAGCAGAAGTAATATCCTAACATCATCGCCATTAGTTTTGACTTAATTCAATTTTAAATGAAGTGATCGTAGCATTAGTTTATTTTGCTTTTGTGCTAAATTATTTTGAATTCACTGGAACTATTTTTATTGTCTGATGTTTGTTATTCATAATGTGAAATACTGGGAAATGGTCAGTTACTGTCGTTGTATAGCATACTTGTTAATATTAGGATTTACGGACGTTAGTAAATATATTGTCATGAGGGAAGATGTCCGGTTGTGGACGGCGAGTATGTTTTTCAATAAGTGGATAACAAGATGCTGAGTACATAGTATTTAGAAATTCAGTTGAATCAGAGTGAGTTGATGTGTTTAACAAATTGATGTTAAGATCACCCAATGACGCTTGGTAATTTTTGACGATTAAAATCATGTTGATTGTGGTGGATAATTAGTGGTGAATGGTTGAGGGCTCTATCTATCAGGGGGCCTGTAAATGACGCCAACGATAGTATTTTGGGGTTGAAGCCTTCGAATCTCAACAAAGATGGCATTCATATTCATCGCAATTAATTATGTTTAAATCATGACGGACTTTGATTCAATCATTGGAAATATATAACGCGACCCCGCCTCCCTCCTTTAAAACGTCTGGCAATGGGCAATAGAGTAACCATCAATGCTATTTATGGAAGTAGGGATTTTCAAACACATCATTTAGTAGTTAGCCAGTTTTCACTAAAAGCTACTATGGGAAATTTATGATTAGTGTTTTTAAGAAGTCGGTTATGCTACATATTTTTTTAGGTGCTGGAATTGAAGTGAATCAGACTAGGGTTAGAACTATTTAGATGTTTAGTTAATTCATTTAAGTAATCACTAACAATGGTATTACATTTTATCGGTTATCATATTATTTAATCGTCTATATGTTCAGATTAGATTTTTAATCGTCAGTATCCGTTTAGGTTAATGGATTAATTTTAGTTTAAGTAATCACTCAAAAGAAATTTTATGATTATTGTAAAAATTGAGTTTTAATTCATGTTTTAAATGCATCTTCAATAATTATGTGGTAAATGGTAGAAGTATCCATTACAAATATTTACAATCCAAGATCAGCGACTGAACAATTGGCATCATCAGACTTAACCCGGAGAATTTAAAACCTCGTCTACCGAGGGGGGGGGGGTACCACCCCCCCTTCAAGTTTTTTCTGCCTTCCCCGGCTTGCCTAACCAAACCCCCTTTTTTGGTGTCAAATTATTTAATGTAAGTTGTCCATTGACATGTTCCCTCCTTTTAAATCCCAAAAACAAACATCCCCCGGGGTATCGGTAAGATACAGGGTGATCCCAAGGTGATCGAAGGGGGGGGGGGGGTGGTAACCCACCCCCCCTCCGGAAGAGAAGTACCAACATGCCTAACATCAACACGGACATCACATACCCTTGGATTTTGGTACCAATAGATAGCTTATGGTCCGCCTCTGTTCCTTTGTACCAAAATGAGTACCAACATGCTAGCAACGGTCACAATGACGTCATAATTAAGTTCGCATGTCAGCAAAACTAAACTGCCATTTCCATAGACCACAACGTGGAAAAATTCAATTTTTTCGCCCAAGGTTGAGGAAAATCAGATTTTCATGCGGTTTTTTGACTCTACTGATGGGAAAATGACTAGTTTTATATAAAGAAATATCATTTGAGCTTACTAGGGTTTTGAGAGTCGCTAAAATTGCGAACTAATCACTTTTCCACCCTATAGTTCAGTATTTTCGTACTTTTTCCTGCCTCAACATATGAACTCATGGTGACGTCATAATGGGGATGTTAGTACTTATTTCGTACATAGGAAGAAGAAACTCTAAGCTATCCCTTTGGTACCAAATTTACAGGAATCGAAGGTTCAGTAACGAAAATCACAGGGGGGGTGGTACCCACCCCCCCCCCACCTTTCGGGAGTTTTGTTTACAAAAATGCTCAGGTAGACGAGTTAAAGCGCACCACCGTTATGACTCGACTGGTAGCAGATTGCGCCAAGAGATGATGGTTTGGTCCCTGTAAATTGTTACAACATATGAACAATACATTGAATAACATAATATATACAAACAATAACAGAAAAATAAGTAATTGACACTTAAAATGATAAGAATGCAAGCATAAAACGAAAAAGCAGATCGGCATACACGCATGCAAACAAGTTAAGTATCAAAATTTCAATAAACAAAATACTGAATTTCTTTTTGCATGTAGATAAATACACCGTTGGTGAAGTGTAGAGCCAAGTTTCGTGGTCGCTCCCAAAAAAATCTCAAAAAATGAGGGGTTTAGTATTGAGAGGATAACATGTAGACCTGAATTCAATCATGAACAAAATGAGATGGAGGCCGAATAGTGTAATGACTATTTGTAGAGTTGGGGGCACTATTTAATAGCAAATTGCACATATGTCATTAAGGAGGCAGCGAGCAAACCACAGAGTGGTAGTAAGAAAAGTCCTTACACTAAAACACAGGCATGATGAAAAGTTATGCATGAACAATTACTATATAAGCAGGTGATACAGCATGCAAGGAGTTCATGCAACATAGCGAAGACCTCACTTCCCCCACTAAAACATTTATGTTGCTATTTTGATACTGTGAAACGTAACAGGTACAGTATAACATACATGCATGCATACAGGTATTTTGATATTCCGGTGGAAAACGTTAGATGAGAGTCCGAATAGTGTAATGACTAATTGAGAAGGGGACTGTTGAAGGAAGAGAAAATACACATTGCACTCAAGGGCACGAGCGAGCTAGGAAGGGTAGTATAAGGAAGTCATTACCACAAAACGGCAATCAAATTCAGCACATAATCAAAGTCATACACACACAAACAACACAAAAAATCGTTTGCTGTGAGCCATCAATTATAGCCTTGAACTTGTACATCATATAAGAATTCATGGCTAAATAATATATCAGTCATAACTACTCTAATAGGCAATTATTTTCTATTTTGCCTATGTAATATAACAAACGAGCATCCTATGTGTACACATAAAAGGCGAATTCAATTAATTCCAGGGGGAAAATGAGATAGGAGGCCAAATAGTGTAATGACTTACTTGAGAAGGGGAAATTATTTACGAGCAAATTGCCATAGGTCAATTCAGCCACGAGCAAACAGCATTATATAAGTCGTCATTACACTGAAACAGCATTCATGATAAAGACTAAAACACCTTTTATTTGCTATATGGTAACTGTTTAATGTAACAGGCAGAGCATTATACATGCATACATACAGGTAAAATTAAATTCCGGGGAAAAGGAGATAAGGCCAAATATGTAATGAAATGTTTGAGAAGGGCTGTTGAAGGAAAAGCAAAATACACATTGGTCATTGTCACGGGCGAGCAAGAGATCACGTTAGTATAGAGAAGTCCTTACACTAAAAAAACGCAATCATGTGATGATCAAATTATGTAAGGGGGGGTGAACATAAAATTATAGCCAATGATCCAGGGCTTGCAATGAATTAATGCAACATGCAAAGTCATACCACAAAAATACAATTTGCGATTGAGCAAAATGTAATACAACAAGCAGATCATACACACCCATAAAGGTAAATTCCATAATCAAGTGAAAAATATGACATAGGAGGCCGAATAGTGGATAATGAATATTGGGAGTGGAGACTGATGAAGAGCAACATGCAGTATAATGAAGTCATTACACTAAAATAGCATCATATAGTGATAGGGTTATGTCTTGAACAAAACACTGTGGCAGGTGATACATGTATGCAAGGATTTCATGCAGCATAGTACAGTCATAACCCTAACACAACCTAAATGCTATTTTCGCACTAATACAACATCAGAAACATATTATATAATATAATTAAGTTAATTTTAATACTAATAATAAAATACTAAGAAATAAAATGAATAAAGGCTGTATAGTGTAATGACTATTTGAAAGGGGGAGGGGTGAATTATTGAAGAGCAAAATGCCACATGGACTTAAGACACGAGCGAACAAATAGAATGGTTTATATAAGAATTACATTACCTAAAACACTTCAGATGGGTGATAAAAGAGTTGCATTGACCAATAGTATTATAGTGGATGGTACATCATGCAAGGAACTTATGCACATTTGCTATTTTGGGGAATATATTCCACGCCGAGCAGAAGCATACACAGGGGGATTATTACCACGTTAAAGGTGAATTCAGTTTATAAAGAAAACAAAATGAGATGAGAGACCGAATAGTGTAATGACTATTTGAGGAGGGGAGACTAATGAAGATCAAAATGCACATAAGTCATAAGGCACAAGCGAACAAAAGAGTGCTAGTATAGCTTAGTATAAGGAAGTCATTACACTAAACAGCAGTCATATGATGATGGGATTATTTTTGAATAAAGAAACTATTGCAACCCCCCCGCAGGTGAACAGCATGCAAGGAATTCATGCAACATAGTAAAGTAATAACATTAAAACACCACTATATGTTATTTGGCATTATGTAATAACATAATTGAACAGGCAGAGCATACATACATGCATACATACAAGTGAAATAAATTCAGGGGAAAATAGGAGATAAGAAGCCAAATAGTGTAATGACTATTTTGAGAAGGGGACTGTTGAAGAAAGAGCAAAATACACATAGGACTTAAGACACGAGCGAACAATAGAATGGTTATATAAGAAGTCATTACACTAAAACGGCAGTCATATGGTGATAAGAGTATGCATTGACCAATAATATTATAGTGGATGGTACATCATGCAAGGAATTAATGCAACATAGCAAAGTAATAACACACACACACACACTCACACACGTACACACACACAGACACACACACACACACACACACAGACACACACACACACATATTGATTGCTAATTGGCACTATATGTAATGCACCGAAGCAGAGCATACATGCATATATAATTAAGTTAAATTTAAAACTAATAATAATAATAACTAAGAAATAAAAATGAGATAAGAGGCTGTATATAGTGTAATGACTATTTGAGAAGGGGGGGGGGAGTTATTGAAGAGCAAAATACACATAGGACTTAAGACACGAGCGAACAATAGAATGGTTATATAAGAAGTCATTACACTAAAACGGCAGTCATATGGTGATAAGAGTATGCATTGACCAATAATATTATAGTGGATGGTACATCATGCAAGGAACTTATGCAACATTTGCTATTTGGGAATATATTTAACACGCCGAGCAGAGCATACACGGGGTAATTAAATTACACACGCATAAAGGTGAATTCAGTTTATAAAGAAAACAAAATGAGATGAGAGACCGAATAGTGTAATGACTATTTGTGGAGGGAGAGACTAATGAAGAGCAAATGCACATAAGTCATAAGGCACAAGCGAACAAAAGAGTGCTAGTATAGCTTAGTATAAAGAAGTCATTACACTAAACAGCAGTCATATGATGATGGGATTATCTACGCGCGCGCTGAAAATCGGTTCAATGTATATGCCCGCTGGACAGAGTATAGGTACTTGAAGTCCCTCATTGACAGGCATATATTCCGTCTCCTTGGCATTTAGATGTAGCCCGACTTCGTCTGCAGCATTCTCAAGTGATGTTAGTAGATCTTGTGCACCACATATCAGATCGGCTGTTAGAGCTAGATCATCTGCGCAGTCAAGGTCTGTGAGATGCTGACTTTGGTGACGTCTAGAACGCTTGGGTTTCATGGGGAGTCCTTTGTCATTCATGATGTCGAAACTCTGTCTGAGGATGTAATCATCCACAACCAAAAGAGATAGGGAGTAAGAGTATCTCCTTGAAGGATTCCAGTAGTTGTTAGGAACTCCTCTGTGGGCCCATCCATGGACTGCATACTTGATGGCAATTGCCCTGGCAGTCTCATCAGTATGTGGTATCAGTTGTTGTCGTTGTTTACACAATGCAACGAAAGTAAAACACTCGCGTGTCTCATACGTATGATTGGCCTATACGGACCAGGGTGGTCCCCAAAACTATGATAATGAAGTGCATATGCTCATTACAAGAACATTAGTTTTACTAAGGTTTTCTTTGGCTTCAGAGTATGTGTGCTTACACCCGATTTCCGTGTTGCCTGGTGTCTATCTTTGTGTCTGTAGCGGGTTAGGCTATTTTCTATAGATAGTAACCCTAAAGTAAACACATATCAAACAAATCTGTGATTTTTTTTTAAAGAGGTTGATTTCACTTGATTCTGGTAGGTATGGGTGTCAACATTTACCAAAAAAGTGAGCTGGGTGGGAGTGGGGGGAGTTCATTTTCAGGGGGTCAAAGGTCTCAAAAAATAATGAAAGTATATCGTGTTTGGTATAAAATGAAAGGAAATTTAATTTTAAAATTTATTTTGTCATTTGATATTTCTGTAAAATTTCAGGTCTAGGCGAAAAACATCACTCGTTAAGATAGCATTTTCAAGCAATTCACCATTGGAAATCCATTCAACTAAAAGTACTATCAGTATGTTATCTAATATAGACACATAATCACACATTGTATCAGTTTGTTTGAATCAACTGTAGAATAGTCCTATGCACAATACGCAATGACTAAATGGTACGTTGTAAGTACTAGTTTAAAATATCAGAATGTCATGCTTGCTTATTGGTCATAGTACTTGACTCTCACTTATGCAGTCAGACACTGGTTCCATTAGGAAAAGGAATGATGCAGCATTCATTTTGAGGAGGTTGCAAGAGGAATGGGAAGAAACTGTATGTTTTGTGGATTTGGTAGCCGGAGGAATGGTGGAACAGGTAGAAAAATTGTGTGAGGAGGTGGAATGGCCGAAGGAGTTTTGTACTAGCACATGGTAAATGTAAGTGGTGGATGCGAGGCGGCTGTAACAGCTAGAGTAAGGTTTGGGTGGGTAACGTTTAAGGAATGTGGAGAGTTCAAGGATTTCCTTTGAAGATGAAAGGAACGGTGTAGTTGTGTGAGATCTGTGATGCTATATGGGAGTGAAACATGGTGTCTGAGTGAAACAGAGATGGGGATTTTGAGAAGGACAAAGAGAAGGATGGTAAGAGTGATGTGTGGTGTAAAGTTGATGAATAGGAAGAAGACTGAGAACTTGATGCAGGTGTTGGGTTTGTGGTGGACCGGTTGGCGAAGGCGAATGGTGTACATTGGTATAGGCAAATTAAATTTCCTTTCCTTTGAGAACGATATTCTTTAACTTCAATTCTCAATCTCTCTTTATCAACAGGATCTGTGCCTGACCAACTAAAATTGCAAAGGTAGTTCCGATTTTCAAGAAAGACAATGCCGAGGTATTTTCAAATTATCGTCCCGTATCTGTATCGGGATCTGTATTGCCTTGCTTTTCCAAAATATTAGAGAGACTCGTTTTCAATAGATGTATGGAATTTATTAATAATAACAATATATTAAATGAGAAACAATTTGGGTTTAGACCAAACCATTCGACTTACATGGCAATTATAGATTTAATTGATAAAATTGCAAATGCTGTCGAAAATAATGAAACCACAGTAGGTATATTCCTAGACCTATCAAAGGCCTTTGATACAATAAATCGCGATATCTTACTGTACAAACTAGAACATTATGGATTCAGAGGTATGGCACTTGAGTGGTATAAAAGCTATCTCAACAACCGTAAACAATTTGTTCGTTATCAAATGTACGATTCTGAACACAATATTATAACTTGTGGAGTTCCTCAGGGATCCATTTTAGGGCCACTGATATTCTTATTGTACATAAATGATATTGTAAATACCAGGTCCATCCTTGAACTTATTCTTTTTGCAGATGTTACTACTCTCTTGTTTTCTCATTCAGATATAGCATCTCAAAATGACACAATAAACAAAGAACTTTATGAAGTTAGCAACTGGTTCCAGGCCAATAAACTGTCAGTCAATGCAAGCATAACCAATTATATGGTTCTCGGAACGCAAAACAATACAAGGAAAGTTATTGGTAAAAATCAAGATTCTGAAGCCATAGATGAATTTCAACAAGGAAATGTGATTGGTAATGAGAAACTAAAATATGATGTCATTCTTGATGGTGTTTCTTTAAAACGAGTGAGTTCAACTAAATTTCTGGGAGTCATCATAGACGAAATCTTAACTTGGAAAAATCACATTGACGCAATTTCTAAAATAATTTCAAGAATGCTGGTATGTTGACTAAGCTGAAGCATTTTGTACCTGAAAAGATATTATTTTCATTGTATTGTACTTTGATATTGCCTTATGTAAATAATGGTATACTAATCTGGGGTAATACATCTTATTTAGCATGTTTAGATAAAATACTTAAATTACAAAAATGGGCCATCAGAACGGACACTAACAGTCACTAGTCATACAGCACCTCGTTTTTTAAACTTAATGTTCTGAATGTATATGACACATTTAAACTTAACATTGGGGTTTTTATGTATAGACACCAAACGGATCAACTTCCGAATGCTTTCTCAAATTATTTTACCAAACATGGCCAGAAACACAATTACCTAACAAGAAATGTCCAAGATTATCATGTCAATAAAACTAAGAAAGCATTTTCTAATTGTGCTATAAGAAATTGTGGACCTACATTTTGGAATTCACTTGACAAAACCATAAAACAGTCTAAAAGTACGAAACATTTTAAGAAACAATTGAAATTCAAATATATGGAAGAGTATAAATGATCCTAACCCGGCATGTCTTGTGTGCTTAGCTGTTTTTTTGTATAGTGTTTATGATTTTGTTTTGTCATGGAACTTTTATTCAGCCTCAGGGCATGATCGCCTCAGGTCAGTCTGGCCTCTTGACCATATCCTCAATATCGTTGTTTTGTTGTTGTTGTGCATTGTAGTTTGTATGTATGATATTGAAATAAAGTTTGATATTGATATTATTGAGATTGAGGCCAATGACCTTTCACCCCCCGAAAATGAACTTTCCCCACCTTCACCCAAGCTCACCTTTTTGGGGGTAAATGTTGACACGCATGCCTACCAGAATCAAGTGACATCGGCTTCTTTAAAACGTTTTCACAGATTAAACCTACATTCGGGATACTAAGATATGTCATTTCCATGTGGAAGCTTTTTGGCTGCTTATAACTATAACCCGGTGTGAAAATAATTATAGTCCGCCGGGAGCCACAGTCTGGGATACATAGACGACAACGGAATAAAGCGTGAAACTAATGTTGCGTGAAGAGTCAACTGAATCGAGTGCCCTATTGTTGACCGTTGTAGCCGGACTATGAGTACGGCGGACTATAATTACTGCTACACCGGAACTATAACAAATAATAACCTCTCAGCTACGTTGAATTCTTGCACAGCTAGGCCCACGTGCACTACATCGGGGTAACTGACGAGTAAGCTACTTGTCTAGTAAGTTGAGGGATATCTCACGATTTTGCGTGCACCAAATCGAGGTAACTTTACTAGACTGGTAACTTACCCGACATCCTATTGTTTCTTACTCGGCAGTTACTCTTGCTGTGAGGCAAGCGTAACTGCCGAGTAAGTCGCGATTTGTACGCTAAGGCTTACATGTGCTACATTGGCACATACAAACTTATGTTTTGGTTGATTAATTAGGTGCATTGAAGTTCAGAAATTATCACAATAAACCAGTTGCGTAACCAGCAAGGGGGAAGTGGTCAGATCCTTCGCCCCTCCCCGCCATCCACCTCCCCAAATGAACTGACCTTTTGTACAGTGTCTATGGAGAAGGACCCAAAATCGCCCCTCAGAAAATGCCTCGGCACCCCCGTCTCCTCCCCCCCCACTCAATACCCCCACCCCATTTGCAATGGCCTGGTTGCGCCACTGCTGAATCAACTCCAACTTGCTGCTTTTATAATTGCCATCATTTTTGAATTCTTTACATAATCATAATGATCATTTTGTGGGAATGGTATATTACTTAGTATAGCATTAACATCCACGAAATTTATAATTAAAAAGCAAATGTAAACCTCAAAATATTGTTCAATAGTACTTGGTCGCTGCTTAAAACAAAATAAAAAATAAATAAAAAAAATAATTTATTAATAAATAAATAAATAAATAAATAAATAAATAAAAGTAAAATTTTGAAACGAGACAAATCGCATTACGAACACGATGGAGGACTTGTTTACATTTCACGTATGCTGGTGTTTTCAATTTTACGGAGTCCCACCAACTTTTATTTTAAATTTTCCGTAACTTACTTGGGAGGTTACTACTCGGAAGTTACTCTTCAGTTCCGCACTTCCATTTATCACGCTAGTAACTTACCCCGATTTGGAGCACGTGGGCTTTAGTGTCTCCTGCTCTCTACTTGTCCTTGTTTTTTCAAGTACTGCTTAGATGTAACCACCACAACTCTATTGAGATTGGTCCAATCTTATAAGTGATTCAATTGGTGACTGCATTTTCAGTCTCAGGTTCCTTTTCTACTGTTTCCTTTATATGTTTAACTTCTAGGTCATCCTTCATGGATTGGTTTCCCTGTTGACTCTTTGACCAACTGCCCATTGGTTCTGGTCTCCAGATAGAGTCTGGACCGTAAATTGAAATCAAATTGATTAAATTGATATTGTTCAACGTTAATCCTCATGACGCATCATCAGCTGGATTCGCCTCTGAATTTATGTAATACCACCGGGGTGCTTGGGATCCTTCATTTATTATTTCTACATGGGTTGTCACAAAAGTGTGGTATCTGGCCTTTTAATCAAATATGTATTGCAGCACAGCCATCAGTATAAAATTAATCATGAAGTTGTCAGAGACGGTCAGAGTCAGAGTCGGTCCAAATTCAACATACCTTTAGCATCTGTCCACCTCTAGTTCACTAAACATGGATAGTTCTTGTAGCCACTTCTTCCACTTCTGTCTGCGGTATTTTGGAATTTCTTCCTCCCGTCTGCATAATATTTGCATGGTTCCTTGGCCAAACAAACGTGCAACAAAGTAGCCTTCTGATTCACTTGATTTAGCTTAAGCGCATTCAACCTTAGTATTCCTAAGGCTCTCTCTCTGTGATTTCACTGTTGAAGTTCTAAGCACTTCACTCCCTTTGCTCTTTCTTATTCTGGAATGGATTACAGCACTCCCGTGTTATTGCTCACCCATTTTGTCAGGTTGAAACCACATTCAAGAGGGGTATCCGTGATGTATGGGCTATATCAATTGTCCTTTCTTCTGTATCCACTGACTTCAACGTATCGTCGTGGGTTCTGCATAGTGTCGAATCAGTATTAATGCTAGTTTTGAGAAAACGGCGTTTGAAAGTTTGAGTTACTTATGATGCGTGTAATGAAATAAAATGAAAGGAAATTGCGTTTTTAAGTCGTGTATATTAAAGAAGTGAATGGTTCCTAACTGACGCGAGTATTGGAATACCAAGAAACAACTGTTTTATTATTCAAAATGGCCACTGAATGTGATTTGACTGTTTGTCAAAACCCAAATGTTTGATTCGCTGTGTTCTAAGAAGTCGAATACGTAGTCGACTGCATGAATCCCGTTGAATTCTACTGCTGAGATTACTATAGCTACGGGTTTTTACTATTTTAAAATGATAATGCCGACTATGCTACGATGATAAAAATAATGATGGTGGCAATAACAATGAAAATATGAAACATCGAAGCTTGACGACAATGATGCTACTGTGATTAATACGGATTTTTAAAAATTTCTGTGACCGTGTTTCTATAACACTGTCTATACGACTGTGTTATGTACAACTTTGTAGTTCTATAACATTGGGTCAAAGTCACCATCCACACCAGTAACTTGTGGCTAATCCTGTATCGAGCTTTGGCACATCTTCCGAGCTCAACAATAGCGTACATTTCTTAATTCTGGTGTTCAGCTGGGCATTTGGTTCTTCTGCTGTCAACACTGTACCTCAATTAATTGTCTGAAAAAAACCCACATAGGTTGCCACGCACCGGTTGTAGATTTTGATATTACTCGAATTGTAACGAATGTCATCAGTGGTCCACTACGTCACTGGTCAGCTAGGCCTAAGGTTTTGTGTTGAAGTGTCAGGGACCTTTTCATTCTTTTTGTCCTTTCTTAACTTCTGATATTTTTTGTCACTTTCGTCATAATGCAATGCTGTTGGATACTTTTGGGTACATGTCACATATTTTGCCGACTCCGGAGAAGGGCGCACTTTCTTTATATCGATTCAAACATGAAAACCGCAGTCGCTCTTTCTACAATATTTGGACTTGTCTAAGTTTTCAACGCAGCAAATTGTTGACGATGTTGATGATGATGATGATGATGATGATGATGACGCAATATTGGCACGGCTATTTTTCAGCTTTGTATTGCTCTTAGTGTTCTTTGTGCTTGTATTGGTTACGGTCGTGTTAAAAGCGTCTTTGTTCACTCTTTGTGTTGTTACATTGATTGGTGTATTTTCACTTCGTTGGTTGTCGTTTTCATTTTGTGAAAGCTGACGGACAAAATTTCAAAATAATTTAAGTTAGATGGTCGGTTGTCAACATCTCTGTAACTCTGTATTTTTTCCACTTGATTGACCCACAGTGGCTGAGATATGGGCTCCGGTAGTTTCAAATGGCGGGAAACCGGAGACTATCCCAACGAATTCAATGTTAACATATAAAATATCAATCAGTGGGGTCGACGAACAAAATGATACCACTCACGGAGGAATGGGATGCAGTGGCGTCTTTATACCCCATGCACTAATAGGGAAACGTGCCAAATATACTTAAATAAAATCTTTAAACTAAAACATTGGCTCTCAGAACCATAGATGCCATCCCGCACCACTATTTTCTGATCATAACACTTACTATCTTTGACACATATAACTTGGAATTGGGTTTATATATGTACAGGTACAGTAAAATTTGCTACCATTATCTTTTGATGGGTATTTTATCTAGCGCAGTGCCATTCCAATGATTATAGTTTGACCCAAACCAAATTTTTTTTTTCAGATTGATCAATTTGAACATGCGGGGACGCGATCCTTGGAATCATTGCACGAAAATCTAATCAGATGTTACTCGTATGTATATGTAAAGATAAAGGTTCCAACGAGAAATTTCGAATAAAGGTGTTTAAATTGGTTAAAAATTTTGATCTTTTTGGACTTATGTAAAAGCTCTCTATCAAATATTTCCCCCCTAAAGGATAAAGCTGAGAATTATTTATTTGGTACAAAAATTGTGGAAATTTCTTATTTCCTATAGGAGCAAAAAGGAAATCAGCCATTTTTTTTTTATAAAAGCACCTTTTGTTTTCCCTTTTAATACGTTTTCTTCTCTTCTGTAGCCATTTTTTTATTCTCTATTGATTGGTCCTTCTGAACCAATCATATTTCCCTGAAATATGATGCCTGGAATCTCTTGTGTTTTTTTCACTTAAGAGGATGGCTGCCTCTAACTTTGGCCACCTAAAAACATACACCTTCTCACCAAAAAATTGTTATTCTAGGCGCTGTATAGTCGGAGGTGTAGGAGTTTTGACCTTTTATTGGACCATCTTGGAAAATAGTGGCGTATGAAAACTTTCATTACTTTATATCATCTGACAGTTTTGTACTCTTCAGCCACAAAATCTTTAATTTGATACTACAATCAACCCCTCTTCCTAGGGAGGGGTTATTAGTATTAAACGAAACATCAACACTATCGTTTCCTTTAGTGTCCTCTATTTCATTCCACTTATTATCATATACACGTTAGGGACGAAAGCCAGTTTTAGAAGCAGCACGAAACCGGAGTACCCGGAGATAACCTGCGAGGCCGAGTTATGACATGGTAAACCAAACGCACATGAAGTAGCAGACCGACCGAGGGTCGAACCTGGGACCGCAGTGGTGCGAAGCCAGGAAGACCCATTTCCTTAACAACCCGACCCCTTCATCTTCTAGCTATATGATAAGTGATGTCAGGTTTGTGTCCAATAAGAATGTTATCCATCTTAGCACATATAGTCACTGCATATTTGATAGTTTTTGGGAATAGTTTTATTGAACTCCTTGACCAAGAAAACAAGTAAGTCCGAAATTGCCTTTTTAGGTGTTTTTGCCTTTAACACTTAGTGCCTAAGGTGTTTTCACCACTTGTTACCTAGGGGGGGGGGGGAAGGGGGTTCCATGGATCCCCCTAAGGAACAACTTTCCCACTAAGGGGGGGGAGGTCCTAGGGACCCAGCTAATATCTCATTGACGGGCTAGAAATTTTAGATAATTTTTTTTTTATGGAAAAAGCGCATCGATAAGGTACACAATTACAAACAAATTAGGTTCGAAATATCTTACAAGACTGAGAAATCGTCGAAAAACAAATCTTGGGTATATGGACACCCCCCCCTTTTAGGCCACTTAAGTGTTAAGGAGGGCTTTCATTTGGAAAATGGCGTGTATGAGATTGCCACCACTTCCCATTTAATTTTCATCACCTTTTTTCATGAACTCCACATTCCTAGGGTTAATTTAGCTTTATGCCAAATGTTATATTCTGACTCCGGTTACCCTCTCCAACTGTTCGGTGCTGCCAGCAATAGTACATGGTCACTCTCGAAAAAAAAACATTCAAAATTACTGAATTCTTGTATTTATGACTGCAAAAACTTGCCATCCGACCTATTTGTCACCGTAGAAGGTGTTTGTGCGATTCAACGAGGAAAAAAAATTACTTGACAGCCGAAAAAAATGAAATTTTCATCGAAAAGTAACCCATGACGGCGGCGTGTTCTGAACGTGTGGATGTTTGGTAGACTGATTCTATTAGTATCGATTGCCATTTAATCAAAATATAGAAACATACGATGTGTTCTTAAGAGATAATGATGTCGTGAGATGGGATGCGCGAGTTATATACGCGTGAGGTATGCCCGGCAGCGGAAACTGCAGGGGAGACTATCTCGTCCAAGGTGCCCAAAGAATAAGAAATCTATGGAGGATATACATCTACAATGAAGAAGCAAGAACAACAAGGGCTGTTAAAGCAGGCGTTGATCTGAGAGGTTTGCTCGGTTAACTTGTTCTCGAACCCCTACGTACACGATCGGACAACCCCTACCGAGTACTGTCAGCAATGTGGGGCCTCTATCATATGCAACGACACTATACGAGACAAATTTTGAGTAGGGAACAAACGAACAAAACAGATTTTGAATGAGAGGTGTTGGGACGAGCACGGGAAGTTGACTAGATTCCTTACTGGCAGGAGATATTACTGGCAGGAAAAAGACCACGAACATCATCCTTCGCAGGGTGGACAGAAAAATGCAAGAACAAATGAGGAAGCGCATTGATGAACCTAAGACCATCAAATGCTTAGCTTGATCTGGCTTAAATAATGGATTTGAATTGGAATCTTGCTCGACAGAATGACGTCGAACAATGTGAAACAGTAAAAATCGTAACACTCAACGTTAGAGGGTTACGGGATAAAATAAAAAGACGATCTATATTTAAGTGGATTGCCAAAAAAAAAAAAAAAATAGATATTAGTATTTGTTATGTGGAAACTTTGTGACCCGACCATATTGTAACGAAGTTAATAGGACTGGCGTAGGCAGTGCTATCATACCCTCGGTTAAAAGCATGCCCAAGGTGCGAAGTAAGGTATTTCTTATTGGTTAAAACAACCATGCCTTTCAAAGTAATTGACCAACATACACGCAAACGATGTAGAAAGTGACTGATCAATTGTGAAAAGGTAATAAACAAAATATTCTATTATTGCCTGTATGAACCAAATAATAAGAATGAAAGAGTACTTTTTTCGCGATGTAATCGTTGGCTAAAAATGTGGAACTACATAATGTTAATGGGTGGAGATTTTAACACAATGTCGATAACAAGCTAGATAAAAAAGTGGTGTTATAGCAGAAAATAAATGTCCAAAGCTCTGCAAGGAACACATATGTAACAATTCAACTTGATTGACCATGAGGACTTATACCCTCAAAAAATTACATTTCCCATAAGAAAATAAATCCTAATATTTGAATAGAATTGATTTGGTTAATATCGAAATATATGATGAAAAATGTTCATGCATGTGAAATAATTCCTGCCATTAAAACTGATCATCGAGCAGTAATACTAGAGATTCAAATTAAAAATGCGCTCAGAGGAAAAGGTTTTGGGTTCAATAGTCAATTTTACAAAAATAAGAAATACAAAGATGGAATTAAAGACCTATTCTAAGTCAAACCTTCCCAAAAATATGCTCTGGGATCTTCTAAAAACTAAAGTAGCGGGAATTTTGGGGTAAATTTGGCAAACAAGCCCAAGAAAGAACGAATGAAGTAAATAAGTTACAAAAATTGCTAGAGGGCACTAGGACAGCCTGATTTTTCTGGACTCGGAGTTCATTCGTGAACGCGTTCATTTCATGTGAATCCGTGGAAGAGCAGCAAACCGACTACTTGATCAACGACTGTAGCCGGTCTATACCTAAACGATGTGAATGATATTTCAGTAAATTAATGATATGAGCCCAGGTTGCAGTCGATACCAAATATGTTAGATAATATTACTTAAAAAATTCAAAATGGCGGACACAATCAGGGTAAGTTTTTTTGACTCACCCTGTAGTTGACTCAAATCGAGTCGTGCCACTCCAGCGAAAATATTTGAACACCTTCTTTGGAAAAGATGTTCACTGGGAAACCAATTGGCTACAACAAACTATAAACCTGACACCTCATATGAAACTCGTTGAATCAATTTAAAATTCTACATAATATCTTGCTCTGGTAAAATATCAAATATGGAATATAAATAATTCTACATAATTTCTGTAATAAGGAAGTAAATGACGATATTACCATATTACATGAACGCGTTACATTTTATAAAATCTATATTTCGTCGGCATAATTTAGTGATGTAGATATTGATGAATATCTTAACCATACTGAAGTTAACAACATTATCAGAAGAAGATAAACAAAATGTGAAGAACCCATCACGAGAGAAGAATTACTTTCTTCTGAAAGGCACCCGGGCACGACTGTCAGCCCATTGATTTTTATATTACATGTGGGACACAATTTTAGTAGATCGTTTATGGAATCCTATCCACATGGTGAACTATCATATTCTCAAATTTCGAGCACTCATGAAATTAATTCATAAAAAGGGAGATAGAAACGTATTTTTAAAATTGGCGCCCTATTAGCCTACTAAATATAGATTACAAAATACTCACCACAGCCTTGTCAAAAGCCTACAAACTATCTTCCCCAGTGGGATCGATGATCCAATTGCCTATGTTAAAGGGTGATTCATTGGTGAAAACATTAGGTAATAATGATATAATATTTTCTCAGGAGGGAACGGGGAATGAATAAGGAGGTGCTGTTATTGGTTTAATTTGGTTTGGTTTAACATTCAGGGTAATTTGAGCGTTTGATCGGACTAAACTCTGCTAATGAAAGTAAAACTGATGATTAAATTTGAAAAAACAAAGTATAGTGATCATAAAGACAATTATCCACTTTATGCCAATAATGAAGTTCAAATGGGTGTGTCAAATATGCTTCAATAAGGTTCAATTGCCATCAATAAACACATCAATACACCCACAAATTGAGTATGTTACAAAAATTCATGTTTCACACAATCTTACAAATGTACTATCGCCAAATAGACCAACCGAATTTGTACTCTGTTTTTGACGAAGCATATCTTTTGTTCTACATATCGCATGGAAATGAAAGAAAACGGCAAATGAAAGCTTATTTAGTTAGCTTTAAGAGCATACCAAACAAAGACCCATGCGTACTTTATTTGGTTACAAAATGACGGTCCCGAGTTGGTTAACATTTGGGACAGTCTGTACAGCAAGTGTTCCGCTTGTATTTCCAATAGAGGATGGAACTCAGATTTTTTAACCTTTTCAGAGGCATCCGTCAAGGTTTTTCAATTTCAGCTTTACTTTTCGTTATATCTGTGGAAATTTTAGCCTGTAATATCAGAAATAACAGCAGTATTAAGGGTTTTACTATACCTTATGAAAAAATACCGTTTGATGTTCCTTCTAGCAATGCTGAAATTAAAGTGGCCGACGATACAACAATCTCTACAAGAGATTATCAATCAACATTCGAAGTTATTGAAACAGTTAAGCGGTTAGTCGAGTTTCAGGATTAAAGTTAAATATGTCCAAAACAGAAGGAATTGGCTGCAAAATATCAGTATCCCTAACTACAAGATTCAGATAAATTAGTCAGAGGGTCCAATAAAATCACTTGGAATATACTTCGGTCTTAATAAAAAAGATGTTCAGAAATTAAATTGGGAATCTAAATTAGAAAACAGTTGGAGAAAAATCTTTCTGTTTGGAAAAAGAAGAGATCTTACTCTCTTTGGTAAATCAGTTATTATGAAGACACTTGCTTTGGCTCAGTTATATTATAACATTAGTGTAATTGTTACGCCTGATTATGTAATTAGAAAATTATACACTATTGATATACTTTCCTTTGGAATGGGGTTCAAAGAGACAAAATTAAACGTACATGTGTCATTAATGACTACGCAAGTGGTGGTATTAGAATACAGATATTAATGCAAGACGTGATGTACTATTAAAAAATGGTTTAAAAGGATTGCAATCCTAGTTTTGCCAATGGAAAGTTTATTCTCTTCTATCATTTAGACAAACTGGTGAAAACATGCGAATCTTCGATGAATTCTCTCATACAAACTCCTTTCCATACGTGTATAACCGAAATATTCCTAATTCTACCAAAACATTATCACAAGCTGGCATAAGTCACACCGTGTGTATAATGATCCATTAACTCTAGTAGATATTAAAAAAATGAACTTATTTGGGGAAATCGATACCACTTATGAAAATAATACACTTTATTTTTGAAAAATTGGTCAATGCTAACTTAGTCTACATTGGAGACATATGCAATCAAATGGTTTTATATCAGTTAAGAGCTTGATGGAGATATTGAAAACTCAAAATGGTATCCACGAATACAAAGTAATCTTGCAAGCCTTCCCAGACAATGGAGGAAACATGTATTAGACAAAAGAAAGACTAACTCTGAGTCTTGGCAAAGAGTACAATGTAATTACTTTGAATGGTACAAAATACACGCAGGAAAATCTTCTAAGATTCGTTTTAAATAGCTTATTTCCCTTTAATGTAGTTGCACTCAAATCGAGTACGTGCCACTCAGCGAAAAAATATTGGAAAACACCTTCGTTGGAAAAGATAATTCACGGGAAAACAATTGCTACAACAAACTATAACTGACAACTCTATGAAACAGTTGCATTCACATTTTTAAAATTCTACATAATATCTTGCCCTTGGTAAATTATCCAAAATAGGGAATATAAATATTCTAACATTTGTTTTCTCGGTAATGTTGTAGACAACGTACGAAATATGTTATCACATGTAAACAATTTCCATACCTAGGGAGAAAAAATTGCTCATGCATACTCTAAGCATTCAGATATAACATGATACCAATTTGAACTTTTAATATTAGGTTGCAGAGTGACAGGAAATTAGAAAAAAGTAGTGTACTTCAGGTGATCTTGACCAGTAGTAAAAAATTACTATTTTCAAATCGTACAGTTTGTTTCAAGTGATCTTGAAAATGTATATTCGATAGAGAAATCCAACTCAAAACCTGATATTGAACAATTAAGTCGATTCTGTGAAGAACTGTAGTAAGATAGAAATAATTAATATTACTCAAAATAGCGTATAACTGTAGTGTTGCGCTTCCTGGGTGGTTATGGGTGGTGTGCTTTCTATAGGACGCGCAATCTGAATCACTCCACGTTTGGCATACTTGGTTAGTCAGGTAAAATATAGATACATGCAAAAGATTGTTGTTAGGCATGGTGCGTACATATCGTTGATTGTAAATGTCACTATTAGAATGTATCATGTAGACAATGATAAAAAAAAAAGGGTTCAAGACTGAAGAGAATAAAAATCAAAAAATTAAAAAACTGAAAAAAATAAAAAAAGTAAAAAAAATGTGCATTTTGAATTGGAAAAGAATGGACTGCTAGTGGCTGTAAAAGAATCTGGGACCATCAAAAAAACATGTGAATATCTACAAGGAGAGAGATTTTTAACTCTCTATCTTCAAAACAGGAAACCTTTTAATATTGGCATTGGACGAACAACAAATACTACAATAGGCCACTTTGTTTCAATGATTAAACAAAAAATAAGTACGGAGGAAAGGGGACAACCCTGAAAAATTCCTTTCCGAATGTCAAGTGACTCTGTCAAAATACCCATTATTAATAATATAACTCTTTCTACAGTAAAAAGAGTTTTAACCCAAGAAGGAAATATATTAAAAGATATCCGGACGTAATAAAAAGTTATGACTAACGCTATCAAATGCCTTTTCAATGGTAGGAGGAGAATAGCACCAGGAATATGCATTAATATCAGTATAGTCATAAACATTAAGAATTAAGCGACCATTATTGCCAAATATTCCTACCCCTAAGAAAAACCTGAATGATTGAATGAATGAACGTTTTTGGTTAAACGCTAAGCTCAAAACCTTGCAAAATTTTATATTCGAATGTAAGCAAGGCAATTGGCCTATAATTATTAATGCACATACAGTCTTTGTTTCTTATTGAGTAAAGTCATGATACCATTTCTTTGAGACATGGAAAGTTTCCATTTTCAATAAGAATTTATCGATCTGCCCCCTTAAACACAACAGTTATTTGGCATAGCGCACAATCGCCTTTTGTACAAGATTCATTTAATGTATTATTGTCAAAAGTTACTGGTGTGGAAAAGTGTTTTCAGAAGCAACATCAACCCATCATAGCCCATTAAAATTGTATAGAACATTTTTAACATTTTATTTTACAGTAATCAGCTATTTGAACAGTCGAAATGATAAAAGAATATATTTAAAAGACAAAAGTATATAGGAGTAAAAGTTAAAAAAAATGTTCAGATAAAATAGTAAGAAACCCACATATTTTCATCCTAAATTGTTCGCAAGCATAGTGAATACAACAGGACTATAATTAATTCTTTAATTACTTAACATTGATCACATTACATGCTTCTAATAACATATTTATCTTCAGAGAGTTTGTGCACGTGCCACAACGTTGAACGCATTCCATACGCCTTTCCCCTTCCCTCTTCCCAATACTCGTTCCAACCCGTCTTCATGGCTTAAATTCTACTTCCCATTGACAAATGGTTTCACACGATTGGCATTCTACTCTATGGTGTCAGATCAATCTGTTCAAGAGCTGCGATGATCGTCGTTTTTTTCAGGACTCACTGAGTTCTTGGTTATCGCACATATCTTTGTCATTAAAGTCCATGTTCTTTTTTAAGCTTTCTCTCCCAGTTCCTTTACCATCACACATCCTCTTCATTTTCCCCGTTGTTCTTTTGCGATATAGGTTCCTGTCATGCGTTTCATTGTCCTGTACATATGGTTTGTTTCATTATTGTTTGTTTGTCATTTGGCCTTTGATGAATTGACAAATCCTGCTGGGATCGAAACGTCAGGACCGCAATTTAAATACCGTATACCACATTTTCTGTGAAGGATTCGAAAGTAGGTTAAAGGATCTAACGGACCCTGTTTTGGAATACTATATTGTCTATGGTCCTTTTTGTTTGTTGGTCATTTCATATCCCACTGGAGTGATGTACCATTTGAGGTATTTCTCCAGGTGATTCATCGGTATTTTATTAGGTAACATTAGTAGGCTTGTGCAGGTTTATAAGTGTGTTCAACTGAGATGGACCTAGACATGAAACTAATGAATCAGCGCTTGGGGTCTCATTTCGTAAATCCTGTGCGAGTTCTTAGCTTGTCTAGGTTGGATTGCCCACATAGATGTGACTAATTCCTTCAGCGTTCGGATTCTCCTTAGTCTTGCCTTTTTACATTGCACAGGCGTACCTGAACCTATCGTAGTGATTGAGCACCTTTGGCATATCTGACCTTTCACGACACGGTCCTTCGGTATTATGTCATTATAATCTGCACCTAGAGTCTATATTGATGTCATGATAGAATATTAAACACTACGCCCCCTATGGTACCAAAAGCGGTTGTTCGCGTTTAATTCGTTGGACCCATGTTGAGTTTCGATTCGCTACGCATGGCGTAATTCACTGGAACTTGGGGATTTTCCGCCGGAGTGTTGGTGTTGGCACAACCCCATTTGTTCACCTCCAGGACTATGTTTTCACCTTGTAAGGGCTTGCCTTCTCCAGAATGTCCGGTGAAGCTATTTAATTGAAGTTCTTCTTTAGCACTTGCGTTGTGTTATGTCTTAAATAAGGAAAAGAATATAAATTGTTCAAACCAACAAAGGCGTGCAAACACGCCAAGAGGCACTATGTCAATAATGTTTCTCAAGTTATCATTACCCCTTTGCGTTAACTAAAGTTAGTAAGTTTAAGGTTACAGTTCTGACCCAGCCGTCTCCATCCTATGTTCATCCAAGCCCCCTACTGATCTCAGGATGCAGTGCATGGCACTCACCCATTACTCACAATGATCCCTAAATTCGTAAACCAGACCTTAACTTGTATCATGTTAGCCAAACATTCGGTGATAAAAATTACTTGAACTATTGCACATGATTTTGGTTCATACCCCCCCCCAGTATGCTCCTCATCAATAAGGATCGTCTCTTAAATCAATTTTCGTCTGGCAAAACACCATTATACCGCACAATGATATAAAAATGTTCACAGGATGTGATTTTAGAGAATAAAAGATGCTTACACACTAATACTTAACATGTATCATTTTTTAAATATTTGTGCTATACTATTGACAGAACAACTTCAAGATAGGCTCCAAATCAATTTATTTGTATTAATTTAAATTTTGGTTTCGGTGTGTTTACCTTAAGGACACGGGTCTATTTTCAACAAAATACAAAATTTTAATTTTTTAGGTTTTTTCTTTTTTTAAAGGTTTTTCAAAATACACATTTTTTTCACAAAAGGCCCCCTATCACAGTGCACAGAAGTTATGATTTGGGCCTTTATCGTAATACGTATCAAATTTTAATCCAGAAAAATGCTGTTAACATTATTCAATTGTTGCCACTGTGACTGTATTCATTGCATGTTCTTAACCACTAGGAGTGACGGACAGGGCAAACAGCGCACACATTACACACACGCGGATCATATTGGTGTAATTAGTTATAGTTCTCGTAGGTTTTTTTTTACTAATAGACTGAATCAAATAAACCACTCCAGAGTGGTCTTATTCCTACAATTTATTAATTCCTTTACACCACCCTAACTGATTTTTCATCCGTTGCCATGAGAGTAGCACGATGTAAAAACATGCAATCCATGCAAAAATATGTGTTTGAATTAAAAATTTATTACATGCAGCTGCACCTTTCAAAATATGCCCAGTATTCTCAAAAGGTCCAGGAAATGAGATGACTTAAAAGACTCCAAAATATCTGTGTGGGGACATTCCTTGCAATTAACATGGGCCAGAAAAAAGAATACAACCTCACCCCCCCCCACGTGGACATCATTCCCTTGTGAACACTATGATTAGCAGTCAGTTGTACCATGAATAGATTCAACCAGTCACCTGGAATTACTTTCTACTCACTTCTGATAAATCAATGGGAACCAAAATGACTGTCATCACCATCTGAAATATTGAAGGGCTTTCTGATCCCTCGTGTAGATGACACACAACCACATCAATTCTATTAATTTCCTGGCCTTTAAACGTAGGCCTTTATATAAACATTTGCTGGTTACTGATAAGCTGTTTGAGGGAAAACTCAACGACTGCAGAACCCCCTACTCTATATGAGGCCATACTGTAGCGCCTCCCCCCCCCCTTTTAACAAGTGCGTTACAAGATGACAAGGCTGCACCAACAAACACGATTTTCCATCGATTCAACTTACTCCCCAGCCGCTATGGTCTATTTTAATGTTTTGTAATGGACCCATGACAGTTACATACGGTACGCCCCGCAGCATCAGTACTCTCTTCCGCCCTGTTCTATCTTACTCTCTCAGTTCTCTTCCCTATCTTTCTTCCCCCAACTTGTGAACCCATGCCACATATGACCCGGTCCCCCCCTGACCCCATTGTGATTGAGCATCCAATAAGCTCGACTACTTGTCTCGATCTTCTTCACAGACGCCAGGCTATTACCGAAACCCCACCTCCTAAGTTTTGTACTCTGACCTGATTTGATATCGTTCAAAAGGTACCACTTGAACGACGCTCTAAACAGCGGAAGCGTTTTTAGTTTTTAAATGGCGAGTAGACAGTGGTTGTACCAGGTGTTGTAAATCTGGAGGGGATGCCAAATTCCACATTGCCAACAATTATCTTGCCCAATTGCTTTTCGAATAGTTCTCAGCATTTTTATCACGATTTGACGTTAATACAACATTTACCAAACGTGCTTCAAGAACGGCGGAGGGATTGTACTTGTAAAATCAAATACCGCATCCGTAATTTATTACATACTGGTTATTTCCCATATTAGAAAATCGATTTGACTTTATAGCTATTTCATGTAGTTACTACAATAATGGCCCGTTCCACACGAACAGTACAATCTTACACGGTTCCCCCATAATATTCGAGCGAAACTCCGTCAGTTGCATAAACTTCACTGACCCGACATGGATTGTTAAACAGTTTTAAGGAGAGGAAACTTTGGCTCTGCCACAACAGGTCGTTGCTGAAAAAAACACCCTTTGGTACCAACAAACAACCTGCACAACTTTTCAAAAACCCACCCAATCCCTATTTTATTTTCCCCTTCCTATAAAGTGACACTAGATACCGTATCAAAGGTTACTTAAGTAAAGAAAAGTCATGAACTTTTCAATAACGATTCTCCTATTTCACTCTTTCATTGCGGACTGAAGTAAATAAGCATTAAAACATAACAAATAAACAATAAACAACCCAGAACCCACTATGGCAGACAAACAAATTAATGTTTTTTCCTTCCATTTGAGGACATTATATTAGCAATATCAGTGAAAATGAAGCAGATCAAAACATAAAGAAGACTCGCTTACACGGTCCAAACGTGGTGAAATTATCCAGCGGAGCTATGGAAACAATTCCATTTCAACCCCATACCGACCACATCAGCATATTGGTAAATCAGCATTGTGTAAACGCTGACCAACTGATTTGTTACCAATCAGGGCAGATGGAGGAAACATAAAAAAATTAAGATAATTTTGCCAGACAACAAATATAGAAGATGAGATTGTGCTATTTCAAGCCCAACACCAGGCGAAATGTGAAGCAGAGATGGACACCATTGGAGAAACGCTACATGGCTCAACGGTTTTTCGGCCTCGGAACTTGTATTTTTTCGAAGCGAGGCATGAACAACATTCATCACATTTCAAGGCAGGAACATGCAGGCAAATACCCCATCAGGTTAAACACGTAGTTATGAAATACCTACAATGATGCTAATCAGTGTCCAGATGGAGGGGAAACATTGACTTCACAGTCTAAACTTCTCGTCCTTGAATAACGCCCTATTGATTTTGAAACGGCTATTTCTTTTAATATACTTAAACCTCTTTTCACATAAAAGGCACTATGCAAAGATTAAACTCCCCGAATTACATCTTAATGTTTGTTGTTTCATGCATATTTGTCTGATTTGTTTATTTTGTTTGCCTATGCGTCAATGTTTTAAGCTTATTTACTTCAGACCGGAATGAATATAAAGAAAGAAAATGAAATCGTTGTTGTAAATTGATAATTTCCTAACTTTAGACCTTTCAATACGGTAAAGTGCCACTTTTTCTGACAACATCATTTTGGAAACGGAAGTGTGTGTTGATGCCAAAGGTGTTTTTTTTTTAAAGCAACGACTTTTGTGGCAGAACCAAATGTTTTAGTTCTTGCAACAAACGTTTTAAAGATCCCATTCCAGTCGATTCTAAGTGAAGTTATGCAAGCGAAATGTCATTGATATGGATTGGGGGAAGGGACTTATTTTTGGGAATAGATAGCATGTCAAACGGCTAACAAATATGCCCACAAACCGAAAAGATGAATGCTTAATGTTTTAAAAAAATTAGTTCCATAACCCGAAGGCCATTGGGGCGGTGTATATGTTAGAGCTCTATTGTTTAGGGTAGCGGGGGGCCGATGTCATCCCCTTCGCCGCCTTCGCATTCGCCAACTATAAATAGACTCAATCCCCATTCATTGCTAGGTTATTAAACAGAAAGCTGTTCAAATTCTTTAACATGTAGCTTAAAACCGCGCATAATTTTATTAGGGACGTTTTGTTAGCCAGGTTCACACCAGTTTACGTGTCGTTCTTGGAAACAGCGCAGCCCATGTTGAATCTCGACAAACCTTGCAAATAATTCTTCAACTGCCTAGGGAGTTATCAAACGACATCATTATCGGATGAGCGTACGGCGGTCCGTTAAGTACGGTATCCTGTTGTTTCTAAAATTGAAAGAGTTCGTAAAATTGAAACCAGCGTTGAAAATTCTCAAAGACTGAAATAATACCGAACGGTATTGTTGGGAAAAAAAAAGGGATTGGGCCGGCCCGTAGCGATTGCGTGTTCACTTCCGTGTTGCGAGCACCGAAGTAAACCTGACAAAAAACGGTCAATTTCTCCGCTAGGTTCTATAGGTTCAGGACCCCCCCCAAATTACGGCTACATATTGGAAAACAAACATAGTAACGGACCCTCTGGTTCAAAAATCTCCATAGAAACCCTCGTAGTTCCGGAGATATTTGAGATTTAGTTCATTTGCATGCATTCGCTATGACGGAATTGATAACGTTAATCTCTCGCGCAGAGATATAGTCAAGTACTAAGAGTACTGTAATAATTTAGATAATATCTTTGCAGTTTGTGACACAGACTTACTATTTTACGGACCGCCCCGTAGGCTTGTAGCGTGGGAAACCTGTCAGATATCGTTGATTTGGATTGTTTGTACATTGCGGTACACTGGATAGTTGCGCAAAATACTTGGCCTATCGTAACGATTTACCCCGCACCAAAATATTCCTAACTAAAATTGTCTATACTCTAGCGGTACTGTTTAAATATAGGTTTTTTTATATTTGGAAAAAAGACGAAAAAAAACGTGAAAAATACGATACATACAAGCCCAAGTCTTACCTTTTCAGCGGGCTCAATTCTCGATTGCTGCGATCAAGTCTGCCACACGCCAGGGCTTATAAAACTTAGTAGTGAGCTAAAGGGCTTTTTTGTCCAGGAAACCATTTCTAACATCAGAGGCGACAACTCCTGATCGTTGACTTTCACGATATCCAAGGTACCGTGAAACTTTTTTTTTCATTTCCTTGTTCAAGCTAATCGCAGAGCCTTTAAACAAAGCGCTTGGCTGCTAGGGGAGTCCCATGACGTGAGTACATGTCTAAGAATAGCCGGCCAATTAAGCCAGTGTTATATTTTCGGAAAACGGAGGAGGAGGAAACGGAATCGGTGGCCGCTGTGTTGCCAGCAGTACAATGCTTATGGGAGCGTAAATGGTGTGGTTACCTTAAAGACCTAGGTAGGGGGGGGGGAAAAGGGAATGACCCCAAAGGCCTGAATCTCTTGAATAATGATATACTAAGATTCCAGTTATAGTGAATAGACGCTATTTTTCGAAGGTGGATGGTTATGAATTGAGGGGACTTAGTATATAAAACTTAGTCTCGTGTATTGTGCGAGCGATGTTTGTGCGCTATAGCCCACGGTAGCCAACCCTGAGCGGTTCGGCCATTCACAGTCCCAATAGTCAAAGCATAAACACTAGAATGGTCAAAGAAAGCGCAAACGAAAGCAAAGGAATAGTTTCAAGTGAAAGCGGGGAAAGCTGATTTTATGAATAGTGAAGATTAAAAACGTTCTGCATTGTAACACACAGGTGACTGAAGCCTTCTTAAAAATTTATAATATGTTGTGGTAGCAATGTTAAAACCAATTCGGGATAGACACACTATGCGTCAATAGTATAAAATACAAAAGTAATTTGCAAGCACCGTTTTGAACTGTATGATAAATTGCATCAAATTAATGGCAATTACAAAAGCAATCATCCGCTTTAGGTTGGTAATTACCAGTGCATGTATCAAAAGCCGTGGGAAAGAACCTAGAAACTACTATTTTATATGGTAACTTAAACATGTTTTAAGACCTTGCACCATCAGTATTGGGACTGGACGAACAACCGTCGAACTTTATTTGTAGTTGGCAGTTTCTTCAATCCAATATCCTTGTATTGAGGAGGAGAGAAATCGAAGATTTGCTGGATATTTTCATGTACCCTATTTGAGTAATGACGAAGTCCAAAAAACTCGCGGCCCATAACTCTCCATTCATTGGAATTACTATAAGCCAAAATATTTATTTTGGATGTACCACGTTTCAAACTATGGAGATGACCAAGGACATACCAAAATAAAATTGGTACTGGACTGAAAACTGAAAAAAAATGTCCCAGAAATTTCTGGGACAATGCCACCTGTATATTTTTTTTTCAAAAGAGGCCCCGGTTCAAGTGTAAACCACTCCTCCCCCCAAAAAAAAAATATGCATCAGGGTTTGTACTAAGGAGAGGATCCAAAGCAATTCAGCTGATAATAAAGGGACTCAAGAACTGGAAGTTTAGAAAAATCAAGAAATCATCCATTGAAATTGAAACTGTTGTCAGTATACATGGTATACCAGTTACTGGTATTTATTCCATATATATCAGCTTTAGACACTAAAACGGATCACCACAGATTAATGTATGTCAATACCGGTTACGGAATATATCGTGTTAAAGTGCTGTTTTGCTGCAACGAGAGATTTCAAGAACGGGGTTTGTCCCGAAAAAATGTGAAAATTCTGATTTGGCACGGGTGTAAAGCTTTATATCCAAAAATATCCCCATATGAAGAATTAAGCTGAGAACTGTTTCGTTGACAAAAAATTTTGGAAATTTCTAATTTTGTATAGGAGCAAATACGAAAATTCGGCCAATGTTTTCTATTGAATATAAGCCTATGCAAATCACCTTGGCTTTCAGTTAAGTTTTATTCCGTAAAACCAAATAAAAGGTAGGGAATCTATTGAGCATCTAATCTTTATGAAATCACTACGTATCACAGAAAATATGGATGGACCTTGAAATCTCTCGTTGCACCTTTAATCACAGTGCTAACTGCCCAATTCGGCAAACATTAAAACCCAAAACTTTCAGAGGTATGTACATCGGTTGTTTGCATATTAAAAAAAATTTCTTCATAATAATAAGGCAGTCGCATATTTTGGATGGGGGTAAAAACCAACAAAAACCTACCAAAAGTTGAATTAATACAACCCCTTTAAGGTCATTAATTTGACATATTTTTTTATCTCAAAGATTCTAGTGCAGCAAATTGTTGTAATAATTTTGATAGGCGAGCACAACGTCATCCGGGACCGCGGGGTGCTCCTATACATGAGAAGTGCGCGCAATCCGTCCATACCTCTCAAGTTTGAGAGGGAGAGGGACGTTACTGCGCGTGTTAGGTTTCACGCCCTAGAAACGCATGCGCTGACCACGGAATAAGAACATTTACAAACGCGAAATAAAGGCGGCACAATCAAAACGCTTAAAGCGAATGCAGGGTCGGGTAATGAGGTCACCCTTGATCTTTAGGGACCTAACAGATATACAGTGTGTTGTACTACAAAAACTTGTTGTCAAATCACATTTGGGGTAACTTCGTATAGGGAACAAATTTTTTTATAATGATACTAAAAAAATAAAAAAATTGTACAGGCATAGTTCAAACATTAACCTGTATTAGTTGCAGGTGATGTAGATGTTAGAAAACGGGTTGATATAGGTGTGTGCACTACTTTTTTGTCACTGTAAGTTTGTAGATAATGGGGACATGGTTTGAAAATCGCAAGTAAATAAAATACATTTTGTTAGTGGTGTTAAAAACTTTGTTAAGGAATTTAATATAATTAAACATAAACATCTGTGAGTGTCAAAATTGAAATTTTGAAATCAATTGTAATGTCTGTGCATACTGGGTGTTCTAATGCACTTAACTTCAAAACTTCCAGAGGGGTATGTACAGGGGAGTGCATATTAAAAAATGTTTCTTATATTTTGGATGAATATTAATACAACCCTTTGTTAAGATCTCATATTTTTGATCTTGAGGATCGAAGGTCAGCAAATGGTGGGGATTGTTTTAGGAGACCGCAACGTCATCAGGGACCCGGGGGGGGGTGGGGGGGGATCCTTCTCAACGAGAAGAACGTGCCATGTAAACTCGTCTATACCGCTACTTGCGCTTTCCAGATTGCGTTCATTATTACAAAACAAAACTTGGTTGATTCCATTTTACTTTATATTCTATCGATCTCAAGTTTGAGGGGGATGTTGTTCACTCTGTGGTTAGGGTTCATGGCCCTAGAAAACACAGGTGCTGTGTGACCTTGGAATTAGAATAAAGGCGGCACAATCGAACCGCTTTTGCGAATGCGCAATCGCAATTTGACGTCACACTGATATTAAGGACCGAACAGAGTTTCTTTTTACTACAAAAAAAAAACTGTTGTCAGATCTCATTGAGTACTTCGTTTAGGAACCAATCAGAATAAAATCCTAAAAACTTTGCACAGCAAATTCAAAACATACCGTATTAGTGCAGGTGATGTAGATGTTTGGAAAGGAAGACGTAATAGATGTTGCACTTTGTTCTTAACTGTACGATGTAGATAATGGGATTTTACTGGTTTTGCGAATATGCCAAAGTCAAAGATGATACATTTCTTGTGGTGTTTCATTAGCGTTATTCAGTTAAAAATGTCTAAAGATATTAAAGTTGGTTAGAATTTCTTGTGACTCTCAAGTTTTTTAAATTTGAACATCAGAATACTGAGTGTTTGAAACAGTCAAGGTTAGGCTGTGCTCTTCTAAATCTGCTGGGGTTGGGATAAGATCAGGGACATTGATGACGAGCCCCCTAAAACGTTACTGCACATTTCGAACCAACCGTATTATTTGAAACCGTAACTGTGCTGGAATAGTCTGAATTATTGACAGACTAGTACATCTTTACTGAATAACAGTGCTGTCTTGGTGGGTTTTGGCGATGGATAAATTAGCTTGGGCCTAGTAACCCCTGATGACCTATAATAACTAAGCGTAAGCATTTACTATAGATTCCGACCTCGTCATCTTGAAAGCAAGAAAAAAAGATAAATATTTCAAAATGTGTTTCTGTGTCAAAATTTCGTTGTGTGCAATATTAAGAACACAACGGTAGGATACTACTTGGCATGCAGGTAATACACCAGATATCGCCATAGTTTGCTACCAAAACAAAGACAGGCTCATCATAGACGGTCCTATATCGGAGAACCTATCCAACCATATTCATTGAAAAGAGTGCAAAACCAGATCTATGGCTGGACTATGAAAGCAGAGGAAGGTATACACCCTAATTCCAAAATAGAAGTAGGAAAAAAAGGCAGAGGTTTGCTGACAATACATCGGTCAAACAAAATGCTAGCACCTTGGCGCATTATGAGGGAAAAAGAGAAAGGCTTACTCTGATACAGCAGCTAAAATTGCACGCAGGAGCGAGGCTAGTTATATGGCTCAGCAGTGCTCAAACAACTACAGCAATATGCTATGAGGGAAGTGGAATGGTTGAGCGTTCAAAAAAACAGGTTATAAACCCGTCAAGTCTGTCCAAAAGCCCAGAGAACCTTCAGAACAGAAAACAAACTAATCTAGACAAAGTTATGCATTAGGTGAATTTTCCCTACGAAGTCACCTCATAGGGGAGATATATCAGGAGTCTTATCTTAAAAAACGGATAATAACTAGGTGACCAAGCGCCGGTGCTGTTCTACCAATGACACTATTTTCTTATAATCAGGTCAGTCTAAGGGCACTGAGTTGATCAAAGTTGGTCAATTATTTTCCTTCACATCTACTGTGGAATGTCTATCCTTCTTTACCTGCGAAGGGTAAAAAAGCTTTACTGGCACCCTGAGCAAAGTTGAGTTACAGGTGAGTTAGTTTTTTGAGAAAAACAAAAATTTACTCGACTAATATTTTTACTCAGAACAAATGTCTGTGGAGTTACTCAATATTTGAACCAAAACAAATGCTTCAACTATGTTTCACTAAACAAAATGAGTCTCAAAACTCGTAGGCTTACTTCAAATGACATGAGTACTTTTCTATCTCAACTGCTGAAGTAAAAAGGGGAACCGCTTAACAATTGGCGTTAGTAAATATTGAGTAATAGTTGGTGGTTTAACAGCTGGCTAATGCACATTTTCACAATAAAAATTATGAAGGAAAATTTCTTTACCTTCTTCAAAGGGGCATAATTATTTGTGACTTTTTGCTGCTAACAACTGCTAACAAGCACATTTCTTAGATGCAGATGGTGTAGGGCAAGTCAATCACACGTCTTTGAAAACCAAGAGGGGGGCAAGATTCCCCACAGGGGGCGGGGGCAGCTGCCCCACCCCTGCCCCCCTCTGGTTACGCCACTGAAATTTTAACACTAAGTATAGACAATTAGTATTTTACTAAGTAATAGTTTTACTCAATACGGGCCTACATGGGTGGACATGTTACTCAACACAAGTTGAGTAAATTTTTCTCCAAAGTTGAGCGATTCTCAATCTCATTTCAAGTGTAAAATAGATGTAGGCCTAGACGTAAAACCTTGAAGTCGGAACATATTTTAACGGTTTATCTATGAATGGTAGTGGAATAAAATGAGAGTATTTCATTTATTGGAGAGAATAATTATCTAAGAATATAATTTTATAAAAATAAACTAATTGCTGATTCCACACATTGTAAAAACCAAAAGAGATATCCGTAGATTTTTTGCCCCAAACGTAATTTGGTCTAAAAATCATACAAATGCAACATCGTTTTAAACTCAAGACATCCAGTCTTGATGCTCGAGACATCCAGCAGGATCCATCTGACATCCCCAACCTAATGACAAACAGGGACATTTGGCGCTACATGGTGAACAGCATCTCGGCTGCGGCCGTTAGATAGATAGATAGATAGTGAAATGTAGTGAATAAAATGGAGTATTTCATTTATTGGAGAGAATAATATCTTAAGATATAATTTATAAAATAAACTAAATGTGCTGATTCCACACAATTTTAAAAACAAAAGAGATATCCGTATGATTTTTTTTCCAAACGTCATTTGTCTTAAAAATCATACAAATGCAACATCGTTTTAAACTCAAAAAGTTCAAGAACCCTTTAGGTTGGCTAAACAATTACTTCTCCTACCTTCGCATCCGTACAGTTCAAAACGAAGAGCACACCGGCCCACACAAGTTTCAGTTTCAGGGTAGATTGTTATATACCGAAGATTTATTTGTCTTGAAAACAACTGTGTTACGGTCTCGTTGTCATCTGTATTTCCACTGAAAACCTGAAGTATAAAACATTTCATGTGCCATTCTTAATATCCGGTTGATAAACATTTTTCATTACGAATTATTTTAACAATTTTTACTGAAAATTGAGTTATAGTCTTACTAGATTTCCCGAATGTTGTTTGTATGTATGTTTTATCGTGAAAAGGCTTTCACATTTTCCATCAAAGCCGTGAAAGTTGTATAAATTAGTAGATATTAATCTGAAACGTATTGGATGTAAAGCACAGGAGAACCGTGCACCCGTTTTCTTACAGGGTGCAAAAGTCCATAACGACGGGTCGGGAAGAAAAAGTGTTTTGCGACTTTTGTGCTGTGTTTGATGTATAGTCGTGTTTTATTACATATATTAGGAAAAATATATTATCACGCGAATAACCCACGCACTGCAGAACACCACAAAATGTTGTACACTTCACAGAACTGTGTGTAAATAGAACACTTGAGGAGCTCACAATACTGTCATCTTCTCATTCACATGTACGGGTGTTGAATTAAAATATTCTTACTGTGTATTTGTTACTGTCTAGAATGTCCTCCCATGTTATTCCGTCAATGCTGGACCTCACCGTATACCTCCTAGTATAGAACGAGGAACCAAACAATTTTGAAGTATACCCTTGAGTTGTTTTCCTTCTACTTTTACTTGGTGCTTAAGATCCACTAGAATGAATGGCGTATCTGACCCCGAACATGCAGGGATCCAGGCTCTTTCGCCATTAAGCCTTGCGAGGTAGGGATAGAATATCTCCCATGAAGAAGTAGCTTTGATTTGATCGTCGGTTATCTTCATATTTTCCATTCCAAGAGGATTTTGACATTGAAGTGCTGCAGTGAAATATTGCGGAAAGAACTCATTAGAACTAATCTACAGTGCGTTTCAATAAAAACGCAACAAAACTTCTTGCCAATTTATGTGGTAATTGTGTAAAATTATACCAAAATTAAGGTCATTTGTTCATGTGCGGTCACGGATAACCGATTAATCATTGTTTTTTGCACAATGGGACAAAGTCAGCTTGGGACCAAGTTTCAATACAAATTCCGTTCACTTGCATGAAGTGATAAGAGAGGGAAAATTGAATAGGATTTGTATTAGCATTACTAATCTTTGGGTGTATGTGTGGATAATTTCTGGACTAGCCCAGTGGTCGGTCTTCTTTTGTTTTTAAGTTATAGTTCAGAGGGTTATTGCACAGCTAGATTTGACCCGTTGTTGCCGTTGCGGCCATTTTTTCATTTTCTCATATCTCAATTAACTTGAATCCTTGTGGTCAATAAAACGTTTCAAGTTTAAAGGAATCCAAATATGGACATTTTAAATAAATTTTGTCAGGTATTGTTTTCAATATCGCCGTCAATTTTTCTTGCTCAAAATAATATATTGACATATTAATATTTGTATCATACCTTTGTTATTAGGGACCAAGAAATCCAAATATGACATAAGGTTTTTGACTCACCCTGTATAAACTACCGGAATGGGAATTATGGGCCCCGGAACAGCTTACTCAGTTGAATAAACCCTAACATCACCACAAGCCATTACCAATGACTTGTTGATACGCTAAGAAGACTATCTGATAATAAAGATTTTCAAATAACAGGTGTTCTTAAAAAAAATGAAAATTATGATTTGGCACTGGTGTAAAGCTTTCTATCAAAAATATCCCCATCTGAAACGATTTCTTGGTACAAAAATTGTGGAATTTCTAATTTCCTGTAATTCAGCCTATGTTTTCTATTGAAATACAGAGTGAATAAAAAAATTTGTGCATGAAAAAACACAAAATTTGACCCTGACCTGTTTACTCAACTGTGACGCATTTGATGTTTTCATGATCTGCATATTTTTATCTTTCTATTCTGAAAAAATGACGAAATTTGGTGAAGAAATGAGGTAGATATGAAAAATTTTCACGGCTGATCCAGAAAGATTTGTCACCATTCATACAAAATAATGGAACTGAAAACCCAGCCTAGCTGTGTAAATCCCATTAGAATGGGGAAAAATGGATCAGTCGAGAAAATCTTTTATATCTACCTTATTTCTTCACCAAATACCTTAATTTTTTCAGCATAGAAAGTCGACAATATGTAGATCCTGAAAACATCAACTGTGTTACAGTTGAGTAAACAGGTCAGGGTCATATTTTGTGTGTTTTCGTGCACAATTGTTTTTTTTTTATTCACTATGTATAAGCACACACAAATCTCCTTGAGTGCCTAATCTATATGAAATCAATATATATCACAGAAAATATTGAAATATATCTCGTTGTACCTTTCATTGGTCATGATAACATAGGTATAAAAACAAAAATCAAGTTAATATTGTCATTCTCAATGAAAATATTTTAATAAATTGGCGACCATATTACAAAATATGGCTGCACAAGACATTTTGAACAAAAAAAAACATATGTTGTAGGTAAAAGCACAAGTATCATGTCAATTTGGTGCAAAGCTATAAACAGTGTAAATTTTAGTGTTAATTAGCATCATATCGAAAAAATGGCTGCCACGAGATATTTTAGATTCCTCGCCCTTAAAGAATATCAGTTAAGACGGTGGCGTACCATTAACCACTGATAACAAATTCCGTAGTCCAGTTATGTGTAAATTGTTTAGAAAAATTGACACCAGGCATAACGCAATTCACGTAATAAAAGTGCACATTCATGAAATTAATAAAATGTCAGCTCAATTTCTTTTCCCCAATATCAGTGAATATATATATAGACGTAAGCAAACACTGAACTAAAGAATTCAACCAATGCTGAGCCAATTATTCTATTTCCAACGCATTGAAACAATTTCCAGGTTATCACTCCCACGATTCCGGTTTGATTAACAAAATAACCCTGACCCGTCCCCCTTTCACACTAACTACCAGTTTACGAATAGATAAAGGGGAGAAGCACACTGTTCTAAAATAATGGTGTTTTGATACGTCCAGCGAGCCTATTCGACTAAAGTTCGCCGCTATGTCGGAGTCTAACGGGCAAGCCAAACCTTATCAAAACCCCATTATTTTTTCCATACGGCTGTTGTGAATTCGTTTATCTTACATATACGTCGAACAAGAACTAAAATCTATTTTATATAATTCAGAAAAATGAGAATATATTTCGTTTTCTTTTTTAATATCTGAAGCACACTTACATTGTTTCTTATTCACAACACACTTTGCGTTTATGTTCCCTTGCGACGGAGTCTAACACGAAAGTCCTCATTTATGGGTTTACACTCGCTGAAAGGATAATCTTATTGTCTAGAAGTCGGATTTTGATTTATAAATGGTCCCATCTATTGAGAAGATTATCCCATTGACTGTCATCATCCAGCATCCGTGTGTAATGGTTGTTATATATTAGCAGGTGTAAATATTAAGTAGTACAGTTCCAATAAACCTTTCACAACGTTATCTGCCCCGGATTCTGACACCACGAATTTCAGATCTCGATACAGAGTTATCCCCGCTGCACAGCCGAATATTTTTTAACTTGTTTTTATTATATCGAAAGTTGTGTTTTTTTTTTGGCGCAATTACCTAAGTAGCTGAAGGCGCCATTACTCTCTTAAAACGGAAAGAGTGGAAAACCACTCTAAAAGATGAAATCTCACTCCGAAAAAAGCCAGCTGAGTGACGCATCTTTTATAGTGAGATCCACTCAGCCCGTAGCCATTTGGATTTGGGGGGTGCGGATTTGCCGAAATGGAAAAACCTGGGTTTTTGGTCGAGAAACAAGTTTTTTTTCGGCTCGCTCGCCCCGCTCGCCGGTTGCCCCCAAATTGTTTTTTAACCGTCGCATCCTCCAAAATCTGAAGAGCGGGGGGGGGGGGGGGGGGGGGGGCACGTGCATGAAACATCATCGGCGTTGAAGAAACCTATACTTATAGTATTGATGCGTTCAACAACTGTATTGACCATATCAGTCGGTAACAACAACCATGACTATAACACGCGTCAAATTTAAACACACCAAAGCGGACCTTCAACCTGCAAAAGCGGACGTCACATAGAAAGCGGACCTTGGTCATTTTTGTTTGTTGGGGGGGGTGCGTCGCACCCCCCTAGCTACGGCCTGGATCCACTCAAAGAAGAGTGAACAAATAACTCTAAGGAAAAAGTGACCTGATAACTCCTTTGTAGAGTGAACTAGTCACTCTTATAGAGTTTGTGATTCTTTATGAATTTGTTTTTGTTTGGTGATAATATTGTAAATGTGTGGAGGTCATAATTCATAGCATCGTGACAACATGAATAAAATATTGTCGCGCATCATTGGCATGATCAGTGAGACACAGGCATGACTGTGGCATGCATGACGTGTATGATCATTACATGCATGCCCGTGACATGCATGATTGTGCGTTGCGAACATGTGTAAGCCTATCCTGGCGACACCGTATGTACGAGTGAGAATACAGTAAATAACATTTAATGCTTCTCCCACACTTTGTCTGTAAATTCTATAACTGTGACCGACGCATAACATATACTCACCCGTGAAGATATCTATGATTTCTTCAACTACTTTCAACTTCGTCAAACCTGTTGCTGACGGTCTCACTTAACTAGTCCTCCATGTTGTTCGAAAATAAGCACGTCGATTTGCGGCTTTCTGATTGGCTATTAGTTATCACTCCGAAAAAGAGTGAGAATTTTTCGCACTCTTTAGAGCATAAAATCCGGTCGATCAATGTTTCAGAGTGGCTTCACTCCGAAGACGAGTGGCATTTGAGCACACTCGGTACAGAGTTGAGTCGGGTACCGCGAGTTAGTTTCAGGTTGCATTTCTTCGCTCTTTTAGAGCTTAAAAGCCACTCGATTAGATAATTTTAAAAGTCTCGAAATTCAATGATTTTTCACTCGTTCATTTTAAGCTAGTACAATCCAACACAACCACATATTGTTGACCGCAGGTTAGTGCTTAAAAAGTTTTATCTGAGAAGATAACCTATCTAGGCAATCCTAAAGAGGCTGTCTACGGCTATCACGGCACTCGATTGCGCTTTTATAAATAAAACAAAGGCATGAAACTCCCTTTCTTTTTATATGCTTCTGCCCAATTTTATTTTAATTTTGGGTAAAATTTGGGTTAAAAATTCAGATGTTTTCAGTTACCATTTTAAAGTAAACGCAAAATTTTTAATTTTCTCTTTAAAATAGAAAAGAAAAATTTCAATGACCTTGAATCACTACACTATCTTGGCTGATTCGTATCGATCTATGAGCCAACAAGGCAGTTGGAAATCCGACAATCACAATAAGCAGTTCTTTTCATCGGTGTTTACTTCAACCCTCAGGATGTTTCGATTGTCCCCCTTAAAAAATAGTGAAGACGCAATTTGCATGACTTGCAACACTACTGGGCTGATCGCAATCAAACTTATAGCAACAGCAGATAGTAATCGATGTTCACAATTATATTGAGTTATCAGTCCTTTCTATCACTATTGTTTATTTTTCTTCATTTGTGCCACCTAAGTCCTGAGTGTTTTTCTAGAATTTCCCGCTTTCGTAACAATAATGGGCAGTTGAACAAAGGAGGCACAATGGATAATGATGAAAAAAAAGGGCTAAGACGTATATAATGATAATAAAAATAAGGTCTTTGACACTTAGTGTTCTTCTTAATGCGGTAAATTGATATAAATGAAGTAAACAATACTTTACGGATTTTTGGTTTTGCACAAAGTTGTTAGGAATAGGATCTCCCCTTCTTGCCCCTCCCTTTTCTGTTCAATGATTTGTTCGTCTTTCTTCCTTTTCGAAACATGATCCGGTCCAGTTATTTACCTCTCTCTATAAAAGCCAGATTTTATTATATTGTGAATGAGGAGAAAGGTATTTTGGTGCTTACCGTCGTTAAAAAAAATACTCAATCTAAATCAGAGAGGTGACAACCTTGACAATCTTCTTTTCAATTGCGAGACATATAACAATGGCCCTGCACTCCCAGTGAAAAAAGAAATCTAAAAGAATTTTCTTTCTCCACCCCTTAACCTGCCGATTGTTGAATATCTTTTAGCTCCATTGTTTGCTTGAAGTCTATACCTTATCCACGGGTCACTGATTATTTCGAAAAGAAATGAGGTGACTATAAAATCTCAAGATTTAAATATTTGGAAGTAGGATAAGTATTTGTGGAGTCTTAACGGTCGTTCAAAAACTACTCAAGTCACACATCAAATAGTGTGATAACCTTGAAAATTTTCAATTGCGAGACAATATAAGCAAGCCCGCACTCCCAGATTAAAAGGAATCTAAAGTATTTTCTCCACCGGTACGGGCCGATTGTGAATCGCTTTAGCCTCCATTAAATTTTTTTGCTGAAGTCTATACCTGTACACTGGTCACTGATATTGGCGAAAAGAAATTGAGGTGACATTATTTCTTTTCAAGAAAAATGTGCAACTTTTTTGATGAACAAAAGGTTTTGTGGTGTGAAAATTTCTAAACCAATTTCACACCGGGTTTTGCCTTCAACCCTTGATGGACTACGAAAAAACATCGGTAGGGTTACAGGGGTTCCATATGGACCCCCCTCTGAAAAATAGTCCAGGCTTACAGATCATGTGACCTTGTTAAATTAGTTTTCAACGGTCTAGACCAGTCTTTATCCTGCTGAATCTGAATCCGATGGATGCAGATGAAAAACCTTGAGCAATTTTCGAAGAAACGCCAAATATCCAAAATGGCCACCAAAACTTAAAACACTCATTTGTTAATGCCCCAAAAAAAGCTGTATTTTGTGCCGTCCAGTTAAACACCCATGATGACAAAATTAAAATTCATTAACCACCTAATTAGAGAGCTATTGGTTGAATGCTGGGCCCAGTGTTCTCCATTCACTTCTAAAACTGTGTAAATCCCATTGGCCGAAATTTGATGAAACGCCATGATCTTGCATAATTACCGATAATTGTGGATTGGAAGTTCTAATATTTGCAAGAGAAGAGATAATTAACGAGGGCTATATGCTGACAAAAAAAAAGAACGTTGAGTGACCACAAAGAGGGCACATTTTTTTTGAGACACACTGTACGTTTGCGATTAGCCATCCTTCCGTATTCAGAAACTGGGATAACCTTACTTCTTTTTTTAAATATCATGTTAACCAGGAAAAGGCTTATCCCCATATGAAAAGAGTGCGCATGTATTACCAACTCCACTTTAGTTGGAATGTCAGTGACCAAGGTGGATGCGTGATTAGGGGTAGACGTTTCATATAGAAGTCCCTGATGCGTACAGGACCCCAAGAATTTGCACTGATTTATTTCACTTTGAGTAAGATTAAGTCATAAATTAGCACATAAAATATTTAAATTAATCTAATTTTTAACATCAATATACCACCTGGTTTGTGTGCATATTTGGTGTGTGTAGAACAAAATGAAAGGGGTTGGGAAATTCTGGAGTTAACTCAAGGCCAGGAGAACTGACCAGACCAGGTTTCACTGGTGAAGATAGGTGGCGCACTGCTGTAATATTACACAATCAGTGGTAGCTGCTATGAAATATCCTAAATCTATCCAGTACAATTTGGAATGGTAGAGGCATTTCCAGAATTAGATGTAATGTACATATTTAGCACATGACTCATAGAGAGGACCAGATCCTTATAGTATTGTTTGAGAGGATATAAAGCCCTGGTGAGAGAAGATTAGGCAGAGTATCACAACATCTTACTCCAATTATTAAGAGAGTTATCTTAAACGTCTTGCTTCCAAGTTATTAGCAGTTTCCAAGTGACAGTGACAGTAAATCACAGTCTATTACTAATCTCCCATATAGGGACATTGCATAGTATCTCATCTCAACAGTTTTGCGTCCATTGTGTAGGCCGTGTTCGGTCTCCGTATTTCGTGGCCTCTGAGTGTCCCAAGGATAAACAAGCTACAGCAACTTTTGACTGTTAATATTTTCGTCGACCTCCGAGCTTCGGAGTCATTAGGAGCTGGGTTTTCTTTTTGCTTTCATCAGGACATTCGTCTCTGTACACTTCCCAGACTGGGAAATATGTACGTTTTAAAATCTGGAACATTTCGCCAGGACTCTTGCAGCAATTTCGGCGAGCTTATTGTAATCTCGCTGCCAGCCTGCGCTGCACACACCAGTAGTAAGTTTAGTAGTTCACAAATTAACAACTTTTATTATAGATTAACTTGATTATTGATCCTAATCGTGTTTGAATTAAGATTGATTTAAACACACAATTAAAATAAATACTTTGTTTTAAATTTGTAATCCAGTTCACGTGTATTGTCAGTTATTTCATGAGTTTGATCCGTAGTTTTTGGAGGTGGTTTTTGGCCTTGGTCAAGAAGGTGATCTGTAATAGACCAAAATTGGGGGGCTCGTCCGTTAAATACACTGTACAAATACATTTAAACTTTTGAACCAAATTTTGATTGTGTGTTTAACTTTGATATCGGTGGTATATATATTGTTTTTGTGACAGAAGTGTTCATACCCGATGGCGTTTAACGCAGGAGTTTATTACAGAGTTAAGTGGGAGAAGTTTGATGTGCTCAAAACGCCAGATTTAATGGAATTGGCCAAGAATTATGGGATGGAAGTTAGGCCTTCCATGAGAAGCAGTTAATTAAAAATCAGTTGATAACTCATCTTGTTGAGGAAGATTACTAAATGAGGATTTTGGAAAACATAGTGAAAATTCAGAAGAGTCAGATAGTGCTTTGAAATGAAACAGATGGAAATGCAAATGCTAAGCGACTGGCCAATTAACAATGGCAAGATAAGAACACAACAAAGAAAAGAAAGGCAAACAGACAGAAACGGAAAGGCAAGAAAATGGGCAAATCGAAAAAGATAAGTTGGCTTTAGAACAGCAAAAGTTAGAAAAGGAAGAGAAAAACAGAGGCAAGACAGATTGAATTAGAAAGGCACTAAAACAACAGGAACTAGATGCCACTTAAAATGGAACATAAAGAAAAAGAAGCTAGGTTTACAAATGGAGGAACGAATTAAGTTGGCAGAAATTGAAGCCAAAAACAAATTAGAACAAGAAAATTTTAGAAAAGGTAACATCAGCCTCCCTCCTCCCACTCAGGTTTTGATGGCCACTAGGAACATCAAATTAGTTCCAACCTTTAGGAACAGAGTTGACAAGTATTTTTTGGCACTTCGAGAAGATTGCCGAAAGTATGAAGTGCCTAAAAGCATGACAACTTGCTTCAGACTGTGTTTATTGGGAAAGCTAGAGAGATCTACTCGTCCCTATCAATTTATCAGTGCAGTGATTATGAGTCCTGAAGCATCTATTCTTAAGGCCTATGAGTTGGGTTAGTGCCCGAGGCGTATAGGCAAAATTTCGAGTGCGAAAAAACTTGCCGATCAAACTCATGTTGATTGCAAAGTTCAGGGGAACAAATGTTTGGATAGGTGGCTCACTTCCAAGGAATGAAACAAGACTTCAATCAACTTAGGCAGTTGGTTTTAATTGAGGCAATTCAAACCGTGCATTCATCGTATTAAACTCATTTGGGATGAACGCGATATCAAAGATTTGGAATAAATGCAGCAACAATAGCATATGATTACGCCCTCAACACATAAGTTGAGTTCCATTTGAGTGAATTTCTATATCAATTTAAAAAAAAAAAAAAAGATTTTTTAATTCAAATAGGGCCCTTACCAAAGTAGATCATTCCAAAGTCATGATACTATTAAAGAAGGGAACAATCAGTCAGGTTTCCTCCTGTCAGGGAATAGTGTCCATCTAGTACCAAACCAAAGGTCAGGAATGTTTTAAGTCAGATGTAACTTGCACATATTGCATTATTCAGTCATGTTATTGCAAGCTGTTGAAGTTGATGGGAAAGCAGATGGCCATGAAGCAGAGGTCTGCTCCCACATGTTGTGTGTGTCCCTTAGACACAAGTTAGTTCCCAGCTATTAAAAGAAAGATTGAGTCTGAGAAAGTTAGGAATGACTTTGAACCTTGGTTTGGAGGGTTCAGTGTCGCTTGATGGTGTACAAAGTGATCCAAATCCTATAGAAGATCCTCGTGACACATGTTGTGCCCAGTCAGGGGATTATTTTTTTTTTTTTTTTGGAGGGGTCTTGCCCTTTAGTGAAGTCAGCTCCACAGTGCGAATGTTTTGGATCCAGGGTATAGGTATGGATATTATTAGTTTCCCTCTTCACAAGGTGAATTTGGAAGTCTGATTGGTCTCAGGTACAATCATAGTTGGAGTAAGGCTGACTTCCATCAAAGGTGTTTCAATGGTTTATTAGGGAATGATTTGGCAGGCGGAGTAACATCCCTAACCAATTTTTTACCCACAATCCCTGCACAGAATAATAGTGGAGGATAAGATAGTACAGTTTATCCTGCCGGTGCAGTTACTAGGAGTACGGCTAGGAAAGCCATGCTTTAAGCAAATATTGATAGGAAGGAGGAAGACCTTGTCCAAACTTTAGATTTAGAGGAACACGTTCATGACAAATTGAATGAACCAGGTCAACTTCCCTCTTCAGGGGGACATTTTCTCCAAAACAAAGTCAGCCCGAGCAGTTGCATAAGGTGATAATGATATGATCCCTTAATTCACAATAATAGTTCTTGAACAGTATAAGTGATCCTGCACTCCAGAATCTTAGTCAAAGGGCATTACCCTGCAGGAGTCTTAGACGTTCCTGTGTGTTTTTAGCAAACCAATGGTGTGCTGATGAGGAAATGGAGGCCACCTGATCCTCCGGCAAATGATGAGTGGAAGCTGTTCATCAGGTAGTGTTCCAAAGGTTTATCATAGGCTGTCCTCAGCATTGCCTATGATAGTCCTATGGCAGGACAAGAGTCAAGAAGACACATGATATGATTTTGAACCACTTTTGGTGGCCTACACTTCGAAAGGGTGTTTCTGAATACTGTAGATCTTGTCCTACTTGTCAAGTCGTTGGCAAGCCTAATCAGAAATTCCCGCCCGCTCCTCTGAAACCGATACCGGCATTCGGATAGCCATTTAGTAGTGTCATATTTGACTGTGTAGGACCTCTCCCTTACTAAGTCGGGTAATCATACCTATTACTAATCATGGTGTGCCTCACCCGTTTTTCCTGTAGCCATACCCTTGAGGAATATTAAGGCTAAAACCGGTATTGAAGGCTGTGACCATTTTCACGCTTGTAGGCCTACTTAAGTCAATTCAGTCATATCAGGGTTCAAATTTTACATCTGGCCTATGTCAGCAATTGATGTATGAGTTAGGGATAAACAGTATCTGTCGTTGCTTACATGCCGAAAAAAAAAAAATAAAAAAACAAAAAAAAAAAAAAAAAAAAAAGAAAAAAAAAAAAAACAAAAAAAAAAAAAATACCCCCCGCCCCCCCCCCCCCGCCCCTCCCCACCCCCTCCCCCCCCCCCCCCCCCCCCCCCCCCCCCCCCCTCCCGCCCCCCCCCCTCCCCCCCCCACCCCCCCCCCACGCCTCCCCCACCCCCCCACACCATCCTCCAATATCCTTTCAATATTCCACCATAACTCTACAGTACCTTATTATTTTACTTACTTTTTGTAATTTTACTGACTGTGGTTTTGTAGGCTTTCCCTTTTTATTGTTGTGCTTCAATGAAGCAGTTCAGAACCCAGGTTTCATCCCTTTGTAGTTTAGTTTTTTGGGCGAACCGTGCTCTTCCTCTTTAACTTCCTAATGATAAATGGCTGAATGATGAAACTAGACCCAACCTTTTGGATATTTTCCCAAATTCAAGTATAGCTCAAAAGGGCAAATGAAATTGGCAGGGAGAATTTGAAGCAATCCCAGACAAAATGAAGTGGTATGACCAATATGCCAAGGTAGGGTCTTTAGCCAGGAGACCAGTGTTAGTCTTGTTTCCCATCCTGGACATCCACTTCGTCCAAATACCATGGTCCCCTATACATAGAGTCACAAGCCAATGAAGTTGACTACATGGTCAAAACGCCAGATAGGCGTAAAGTATGGCAATTGTGCCATGTTAATATGTTGAAAGAGTATGTAGGTAGAATGATGATGGCAGTGCAAAACGCAATGTGCTGCTGTAATCCTGTCTGATGAAGTCACGTGATGACAATCATGAATCTGAAGATTTTCAAAATTCAACAGTGCTGACAAGCACACTGACTATCCACTAAATTGCAGAAATTCAGAGGTGCTCAAAGATTTGGATACAAAACTAGCCATCTTTCATAAATCAGCAGTGTGAAATCAACAGTTGATTCATGATGGAGGATTTTTCCTGGATGTCCCTAAGTAGAACCACTGCTGCTTACCATGATTTTGATGTGGTGATTGTGCACCAGTAAAACGCACCCTTACAGAGTAAATCCTATGAAGAAAAACATCTCAACAAATAGATAGAGTACATGTTGCAAATTCAAATAATTGAATCAAGCAAATGAATGAGTTCCCCATGTAATTTGGTTCCAAACCTGATGGTTCCTTAGATTTGTGACAGACGTCATAAGGGTAAACTCAATGTTCAAGACTGATTCATTTCCATACCTCGTATTGATGATTGCATTGACAAAATTGGCAATTCCAAGGTATGTCAGCAGTTTGACCTTTTTGAAGGTATTGGCAGGTTAAGAAATTTCGTCATTTTGCACGCGGCTGGGCCTTTTTTCAGTATCGGGTTATGCATTTCGGCTGAACAACGTCACCGGCAACGCTTCCAAAGAATGGGTAAATCATATATTTCTGACATAGAAGGCTGTGAAGCCTATGTTGATGATTTGACTTGTGTACAGTCAGTCTTGGGAACAACAACATTGGGCAGCTCCATCACTTATTTCAGAAGTTGTCTGAAAACAAATTGAAAGTCAATTTAAGTCAAGTGAGTTTTGTCATGCCAATGTCACACTATTTAAGTCATGTAGTAGGTCAAGGCAAGTCAAGCCTGTCAAGGCTCAAGTTGAAGCAATTTATAAGTTCCCCACACCTATTACCCATGAAGAACTTCAGAGTTCTTTAGGTATGGTGGATATTACAGGAAGTTTTGTCCCAACTTTTCAGATATTGCCATCCTTTGACAACTTTGCTAGCCAAAAATGTCAAAGTTTTGTTTGGTCACAGGGATGTGAAATTAGTTTCCTCCAGAAAATCAAAGCCATACTGATTAGTGAACCAGTTCTGGTTGCACCAGACTTCAAATCAATTCAAGTTGGCCATAATGCCAGGGACCTAGAGGTGTGGTGGATTCTTAATGCAAGAAGAGAAACGGAATAGACCACCCTATTTCGTATTTTTTCTCCAGAAAAGTTTTTAACAAGCACAAAGAACTTACTTACTCCACTATTGATAAGGAGTGTCTTGCTCTTATTTTGGCATTAAATGGGGCCATTTTGATGATATTTGGGCACCCAGTGCACCCTGTGCTTGTTATTTCACAGATCACAACCCCCTCACGCGTCAATCAACCAAGATGAAAAAAAACAAGAATCATAGGCTGGTGAGGTGGAGTTTGACCTTCAAGAGTACAACCTAGACACAGACACATCAAGGCAAAGATAATGGTGATGCTGATGGCCCTAATCGGTCTAGAATTGTTTAGTTTGTCAGAAACGCAGCAAGCTTTTAAAAGGAAAGTGTAACATGTGGAAGTAAGTTATGGTCTAGGAAAAGTTTCACAGAATATTGAGAGCCTTAAAAAGGTTATCGAAAGTTTGCTTTTCAAACAACTTTCTTTCTTTAAGGAGGGAGGGTGTTACAAGACCCCAAGAATTTTGCAATGATTTATTTCACTTTGAGTAAGATTAAGTCATAAATTAGCATATAACGATATTTAAATAATCTAAATTATATAAATACTATAATATACCTGGTTTGTGTGCATATCTGGTGTGTGTAAACAAAAGGAAAGGTTTGGAAAGTTTCGGGATTAACTCAAGCCAGAGAACTGACCAGACCAGGTTTCACTGATGAAGATATGTGGCCCACTGCTGTATAATTACACAATCAGTGAGTAGCTGCTTTGAAATCCTCAAATCCACATACTGTGGAATGGTAGAGGCCATTATCCCGATAGATTTAATGGACCTATATTTAGCAACAGCTCAGATAGAGGACCAGATCCTCATTATTGTTTGAGAGGATCTATAAAGCCCTGGTGAGAGACGATGAGTCAGAGTATCACTACATCATTACTCCATTTATTAAGAGAGTTTCTTAATCGTCCCTTGCTTCCAGTATTACAGAGTTCCCAAGTTGACAGTGACAGTAATCACAGTCAGTACTAATCCCCATATAGTGGACATTGTCATAGTAGTCTCAGCTCTAACTGTTTTCGGTCCGATTGTGTAGCCGTCTTGGGTTTCCGTATTTCGTGGCCTCTAGTTATCCAAGGATAACAGCTACAAAGCACTTTATGGACTTATATTTCGCCGAACCTCCTAGCTTCGGGCGTCATAGGAGCTGGTTTCTTCAGTCAGGACCAGTCGTCCTTGTACACGTTCCCACACTGAAATAGTTAAGTTTTACGCTGGACATTCGCCAGACTCTTTGCAAGTTCGGCGGCATCTTAATCTAAAATTGTAACCTCGCTGCAGCCCGCGTCCGCGGCACACACTAACAGGAGTAAGTTTAATTCATAAATTAACAACTTTATTATAAGATTAATCTTTGATTATTTATACCCCTACTCGATGTTTGGAATAGATTGATTTTCAACACACAATTAAATAAATACTTGTTTTACAATTTGTAATCAAGTTTCACAGTGTAATTGCTAGATTATCAGGAGTTTGAATCCGTAGTGTTTAAGGTGGTTTTGGCCTTGGTCAGGTGACTGTAACAATGCAAATGAGGTATTGCCATTCAATTCCATCAGCACGACTGCACAACGTCATGTAGCGCATGACGGAATCAAATTGCGTATACCTCATTTGCATCATGGGACGTCTATGAAACGTCTACCGTGATAGGATATTCAACAATCAACTCCCATCTATAGAAGGATCCTTGCTCACCCCCTCGAGTTGCCCTCGTTACTAGCCACCGAGCGGGCAGCTAGGCTAGTGTCACAGGGAACGAACACGGGGGGGGGAGCGAGGGTCGACTAATTGGACTAAATCAACCTAAACACACTAAAAAAAAAAAATTTTTCTGATCAGGATATGCAGGTCCCATTGTGACTACTGCACACACAGTATAGTTAATATCATTAGCTCCCCTGGGCAACTGAAATTCCTATAATTTTTTGGGAAAAGTTGACAGTTTAGTAACTTTTTCTAATAATTTGCCGCTTTTCATGTAGTAATACAGCTTTTCCTAGTTACAAAAATACTTACTGTAGTAAAGTAAATAAGTTCATCCCCAGGTCTGTAGCAAACGAATTCGAATTAAACGGCCCATCATTTGTATCATCAATGCCCATAGCCTACAACACTTTTCGGAAGAGGCCGGAAGAAGAGGATGCATTTTTGTATTCACAGAATTAATAACTTTTAAGAGGCCAAACAACTTTTTGCAGATATTTGCTAGTTATGTCTTTATATTGTTCTATAATGTTATTGATTTTATTGTAAAAATTGTTGTATTTAACATTTTTCTTCCATAAGATATGTTTTAATAACATTTACACCTCATTAATCTTCACTGCATTTGTCCAGTCAGAAGCTGTAATTTGTTCCACTGCCGCATCAAATGGTTTCTTATTCGCTGCTATGTATTGTTCAGTCACATTCACAGTGGTAGGGAGGAAAACGTATAATTTCATGGCCGTATTTTGTTTAGCCAGAATGTCAATTTCATAATTTTGAGCTCTTAATGAAAATGGATAGTTTCCAAACACATTTTCCAGTTGTGTATAGGTATAATATACATATAGGCCTGCATTAATTAATTAATTAACAGAAACAACACATACTATTCCTGACATAAGTAAATGGAAAATAAACCCGTCTTTTTACATCATTTTATATCAAACTTCTCAATTTGTAGATGAAATGGTGAGTCGACGTCCGTACCTTGCGGGGACACGGCAAAATGTGCCAGACACCGAAAAGCACGATATCGACACGTCATCTCACCAGCCTGTGCATCAAGCAAATCAACGAACACTTGATGCGCGAAATTCCACGGTGTGCCAAATGCTAGTCCAATGGATAATTACAAATCGTTACTTGGCTACAATAAACCGAAGGATTTATCGTCACAACAATAGCATAAACACGTACAATTGGTAGCTAATTGTAAAACAAAAGGTAGTCTATTGTTTTAAATGGTAAGAAAATTTGGTGAGAGGGGGACTGACCAGATTTTAAAAAAAAATTATTAATCACTAAATACAAGTGCATCAAAGCACCTAGCACGAGATGCTCTATAATCGATATGGCTCAAAGTGGGCCAATTGAGGTTAAAATGGTGCCGCGGAGCAATGTTTCTCCGGTTACTCTCCGGTTCCTCCTGCTTCTAAAATCCGCTTCTTCGCATAATCGTTCTGGTATTATGTTTCCTCTGATGTGCTGAGCGCCTTTCATGGCTGCCGCACACGCCTTGAGCACGTTTACGTGGATATGTCGCGCGTTAAAATACACATTTATTTATTTTATTTATTTATTTAACATTGCCTGAAAAATGTGCTGTTCAAATGCCATTTATGTGAGAAAATAGCAATTTACCATGTTAACCATGAATTAACATCACTTCCTTAAAATGAAATTGTATTTTCAAACATTTCAAAAGACTTCTTTAGATGTTAATCAAGAAAGTAGTCCACCAGAGAAGTGTTCCTCATTAAGTAGCATTTTTAGTGGTGCATAACACATGGGTGTACATAAATAATCTGCGCTTGAAAAATCAGATTGCTCTCTGCTAGGAGTATTACATAGAAAGTTTTTCTATAATGTTAAAAAATACAATGAAAGAAATATTTATAAATAGTAAGAAAACAATTACCATATGATGACAGGACAAGACGAGTGAAACAAACCATCCACATGAATGTCATCTTGTATCCCATAGCTGTAATTTGGTCTTGTTTTAACATGGTGAAGAACTTCCTATAGAGTTTCGCACGACTCTCTTTAAAAATGCAGCTATCTCCAAGTATCATTTTCTATATATACCGTCTGGGTTTAATCAAGGACATCAAGAGCACTTCATGTGATCCGGTTAAGTTGAAATGCAAAAGAGAAGACAACTGCGTTGTGACAGTTTTGACTATATTTGCTAACTCTATTAGTTCCTACACTACCGCTACAAAGTGTGTACAGAAAAGTTATAATGATCGCTAAGGCCAAGACAAAAAAACAAAACAAACTTGGTCTAGCTTCCCTCGCGCATAGCTTTTAAAATTAGATTTAGCTCATAGGTCTATGCGGCGGCAGGGATTTTTACACAAAAGAAGCTGAGGAAAAGCTCTTTTTTGGCCTAATCAAACTTGTTTCATTTCATCTTCATTTTATAAACAGTTCGTGTGATACTGTAGTCCAGTCATATTTAATATCGCGTGCAGTGCATCATAATAACTGTTCATTCAGGAAACTAAGGACTTCGCTCAGGGAAAATAAAAAAAAAAAAAAAAAAGATGAGCGCTGTAAAGATCAAGCCAAATGGTTGTTACAGAATCTAAGAGAGTCACAAAGGAGCGTGCTTGCGCATCTCCTGTTCAACATTTATAACAACAACGACCACCCTAGGAGTGCAGGAACCTGTTGTTTTATTTATGTACAAGATGCAGACTTCACAGTTGTTGAAGAGAGACTCTCCAAAGCTTTGGATGAACTCACGCCTTATTATGAGGAAAACCACCTACGTACAAATCCATCCAAGACACAGGTGTGTGCTTTCCATCTACGCAAACGTGAAGCCAAACGTCAGCTTAAATTTACCTGGTCTGGAACACCCCTGGAGCACTGTGATAACTCTACCTAGGAGTTACCTTGGACCACACTCTCTCTTATAAGACCCATATCGAGAAGACGAAGAGTAAAGTATGTTCACGCAATAACACCCTGTCCTACTCGTGTGCAGAGTATGCTTGCTCTGTATGGGAAAGGTCAACCCATGCTAAGAAGCTTGATTCGGCGTTAAATGCCTCCTGCCGCCTTATCACCGGATACCTCCGTCCAACATCAACGGAAAACGTATACATGTACATCCTAGCAGGAATTGCTCCACCAGACATCCGTCGTAGCGTAGCGAGCATGCAAGAGCGTAACTGCCAAGTATCTAATGTGAAGCAACCTATGTCTGCCAACCGCCTCAAATCCAGAGAGAGAGAGAGTTTCTTAAGCAAAGTCCAACCCCTTTAAACAGTCTCTAAGGAGCTTAATTAAGAGAGTTGCCTTGTGGGAAGAAAGACTTGCCACCAATCAAGTAGCATCTATTGGTATTGAACCTGGTGAGCATCTCCCACCTGGAGCTGACTCCTCATGGGCTGAATGGCGATGCCTCTACAGATGGAGAATCAGAATTGGCCGATCTAAGGTTTCCTAGCAGAAGTGGGGCTACCTGAAAGCAGATCAGGACACTACCTGTGGTTGTAGACCAGCACCACAGATAATGGAACATCTCTTGATATGCCCACTGCTGGAGCAACGATGCACAAACAAGGACCTAGCGGAATTCAGTGAAACAGACAGACGTTGTACCCATCTCTGGCTGGATCATATTTGAGAATCACTGTGTTTGGACACGATAAGAAGAAGAAAAGAGTCACTTTCATTTCTCCATAAATATGTTTATCAATCATAACTCTGCCCTGTTCATTGAGTTAAGTCCATCTTGCAGGCCATCAGAGTTCGCTTTTGTATTTGCGTTCACTTACTAATTCTTGCATCTCAAAAAGTGGATCTTTTGGTAAAAGTGGACCTAAGACCCTAAAATGATACTTTTTGATTTTTGAACATCTCATCACCCGAAAGTGGACCTTTTTATCAACCAATTGACGTAATATTGCTGGATCAAGATCAAGATATTCATGACAGACGTGACCAGTACATTGTACCACGCCACAAAATAAACCGTACCTGACAATGCGGATTTGCATAAGTGGTTGGGCTCATCAAGTTGCAGAATGCAGAATGAACAAGACGCGAGGCTCCGCCCCGCTGTGAGCGATTAGTGGAAGTTAGCAATTAGTGAAAGTGGAAGATTAGTGGAAGTTAGCAATTTCTCTTATGGGAGGAGATTTGCGTGTGGTGTTGACCTATGTGAAGCTAGTAATTCATAAGCGGGATTGATTCGTACCCATGAAGGTATGAGATAGATTTATGAGACCAATTGTTTATCATTTACGGTTTTTTTGCAACCTGGGCGGTTCGTCCTAGGTTTCCCGGTTTGTTGTGTTGTGGGGGAGGGGTTTGCATGGGCGCCGGATTAAGGCCCATTTATTTATGATCCCATGTTTTAAGAATTTTGGCATGTGCTGAGCTAGGCTTTTGGGGGGTGGGGGGGTCAACACCAATGTTTATATAGGGGGGTGATACTGCGTACAGGTATGGTCGAGCTCCTTGACAAGACTATAAGTGTAGAGGGTCCTTATTGTTATGTGGGTATATTAGAGGGGATGGCCGTATGTACAATACCTACTGCCGATCGCCCGATTTATTTTCCCCATCTTCAATGTCCAAAGAAATCAGCCACTACGTACTGTAAAAAAGCAGACTGCGGGGATAAACCTTACCCACAATCCTCATAATGGCATCGTTGTCTATTGAGTTCAACGTTCTTCCAACATAAAACTTCTGATACAAACATACACTGCAAAAACGTGGTTTTTGTTTAAAACGTTGCTAACAACTTGTTAACTTTTACACACCGGTTTAAAATGTTAAACAACGTTGCCACCCCTCTGTGTACCCGTAACTAAACATCTCTTGAATTCAGGTAAAATGACCATTTCGTAACAATTTATCAGTAGATTCAGAGGGTTTTGGGGTTTTTGTCAGCTAGGGATAAAGACAGGATTTTAATCGCTTTTTACTGTGTTTTATCACTCAAAACCAATTGAATTGAAAATAGAATTAGAAAGAAGAGCACTTTCATAGATTGCATGTGTGTGTCCATGAGCCGTTTTAGAGAAAATCGATAGTGTGTTCATCTTTTTTTTATTGTACATTGTCAAAATATGTTTACTTTCAGCGAGTCATTGACCGGTAGCTTTTTTCATCGTGTTCGGGGCTGATTTGTGTTTTGATTTGGGAGTGTGACATCCACCAACTAATGTGGTTTTGTCCTCTGTTGTTATTTTATCATTGCATTTTCTATATTATTGTTTAATCATGGAAGTGAGGTGAAAAAAATGACCTTAACTGATTTTTCTATTAGTGTTGTTTAAAATTCAGAATGACAATGGTTTAATTAACACTTAGTCCCAAGCTAAAAACAAATCCGTTAGTAGGGGGGCCTAGGGACCCAACGCAGATAACAAGCTTCACATGGGATAACACAATTACTTTGGGGACACGTAAGGACCATATAATCGATTAATAAGAGATGAAAATCCTAGCTTTGACCTTTGATATAAGGCCAATTGAAAGCGTCACTCCTCCGAACAGTGGTTCGCATATTCATCCTCATAAACTCCTATATAGGATTTTTTGAACCACAACAATGGGATTACCCTAACAAATCAATTTAAATAATTATAGTACGCATAATAGCCATATTTATATCATCTTGTATTTTCTCAGAAGAGTTTACCTAGTCTTTTCCCATAGACTTACAGAGTTTAACACGGTCAGACAAAATTAAAAATTGATTGCTATCAGCACATAAAGTATATTTGATTTAGTAATATTTTTAATGTTTAATCAATCAAGTTATATAATTTAAGCAAATAAGTCCCAATATTTAATTATTTATTTTTATTAGTAAAACTCGATTGTTTATTACTTCCGGGTTCTTAGAACTTCAACCTACTATGCTAATGAAGCCGTGGCGGATTAATTTTTTTGGTATCAGGAGAAGCCTATTCATAAATCAGACAAATAGCGACAAAATCAAATATTGGTTAACTTAGTGTCAAATCGACACAACACAAAACAAAAAGGAAACCTTCTTTGCTGGGTCATTATTCCATGAAAAGTTAGCTCGTCAGAAGCGGAAATACGCGTATTGTTGACCTCACGACCTGTCCGATATGATTGAAGTAAAATAAGCATTGTCTATGTAATTTAATGGCCAAACCAAATGTTTCAAGATCAGACCAATTGTTTCGTATCACCTTTATCAACTTGCTCCGATTTCTGTCTTAAAGCATTATCGCGCATTCTCTGACAGCCTGTAATTATTTTCAATATGTGATGTCTAAAAAGGACCACTGGAATTTTCATTGCCAGGAATTTGAGTAAGAATGGATCACTTGGAATGAACTCGTTATATGGTAATTGAATATCTTTTTAATTAGGAATTCAGTAAATAATGACCATTGCTATTGACTTTTCACACATTCAAGGAAAAGAAACCTACACAAGGGCCGGAAAGATTTCAATTAATCAGTACTGAACAGAAATGCGACAATAATATTGGGACCGTATTAAATTGGGTATCGAAATAGGCATAAATAAATTTGCTTCTGGTGCAATTTGCAGACTTTAAAGCAATAATAGCCTTTTTCTTTTGCAGAGCGGCGTCTATTAATGTTTATTTTTTGGAAAGATTTTTACACAGTTTCGTTGGTAATGTCTATGAAGCTATACCTAAGGATCCTCTAGAGTTAAATTAGCCTACTCTAGGGGATCCTTAGGTATATTTGTAGGTAAATGTCTGTCCGTCCATTATGGAATAGCCCCACATGACGGAAATGACGTCTTACTTGACTTACGTGAACCAACAGAACAGCTAATGGAATGAGCGTAGACATGCCTCTAATTCCCGGCTATTCAATATTGGAAGGACGTTTCCAGCCGTTGAGCGGTACCTCTGGTCATGCTGGTAATAATCTATACTACTAAATCTATACTACTAAAAATGAGATCTGTCTGTTTGTCTGGCTATGGATTTCATTATGCTTTGACATATGGGGCTGATATTTGACATGAAGGTAGGGAAGGACAGTCTAATGTTTGTTATCATGGTTTCAGACTGATCCAAAATGCCAAACATCCTCTAGTGGTTCCAATTAATGCGTAAAATGGTGCTATGGCCCACCAACTTTTTGGTCATAAAGACCGCTGACCTTAGCACAAAAAAATCTGAGGTCCCAAAGGTCACGCACGTAAGGTCATGTCACACCTGGAGGGAAAATGCATTAGTCCATTCTTATTACACATCTTTTCGACCATATATTTTAAGCTTTACATTCACAGGTATAGTTTACTAGCACGTAGGTCAAATGTCACACATGGAGGGAAAATGCATTAGTCATTCTAATTACAACATTCTTTTGCGACACATAGGGACTTTAGAGAGCTTTACCATTCACAGGTATAGTTTACTAGCCAATTATCAGTGCAACTGGGCAAAAATCCCATAAAAGGTTGAAAATTAAGGCCGAACTTTAAAAAAATGTGTATTTATTCTTTAAATGCAACGAGCCGTTTTAGGGTATGATGGAAGGAAAATGATGATTACCTTTTGTGATATATTTAGTTCTCGTGTGTGGGATGAAATTAGTCGTTCTACGTGTACGTAGAACCCAACACCTTATAGATTTAATCGGCCATAAGCACATGAGTTGTTTTTCCGCGTTTATTACAATGGGTCCTTAAAGAAAGAATAAAAGTAACATTATTTTTATGTTTTTGATGTTGAGGATGGATAATAGTAGTTTCTAAGAAAAGACCAATAAAACCCACCAACTAAACAACCACTCATTGATGACGAACATATAGGGAAGGCGGGAAACCACATTGTCGTAGTAGAGTAGTAAATCAAGTATCTAAGTGATTAAAATGGATGGGAACCCCTTAGTGAAGCGAAACGAAGGCAATACCATCTTGGCCTCGCTGTCTACAAATGTATAGCAAGGGCTGGCTCCCTGCCTAATTTGTGCAATAAATTTCACTTGTCAACAATTCCATTCCATAAGGAAACCCGTTCTCTAGCACTAACGTTAAAATCAAATTACTAAAGGCCGGCCTCGAATTTGGTAGGAGTTCTTTCCAATACAGGGGAGCGAACAAATGGGAAGAATTACCCAAATCATTTTTATCCCTATACCCCATTTCTGTTTCAGACTTCAAAGGCCAAATCATCACATTAAATAATAGCTTATAATATTTGCACGTTGGTTTGAGAAATTGTAGCATTGTTAGTGAGTAATTTAAATGAAATGATTGATATTTATTTTAATCTGGACGCATTTGTATCTTTTCTAAGGTATGTTCATTAATTTTATAAAATTGTATTGTATGTATTTTTTTTTTTTTTTTTTTTAATTTTGTATATATTATTGTATAAGTTGTTGTATAATTGTATTTTAAAGATTGTAATTTAAGTTGCCATATTTGTGTTATTTTTTTTCATAAGTAATTTTAAGAAAATTCTAAAATTGTAATGTTTTTTATATGTAGTCTGGGCCATATGGAAAGAACAGAGGAATACTTAAGTTTTCCTCTGAATATGACCAAGGGTAAAGAATAAATAAATAACAAACAAACAAATCCAACAGTCTTAATCAGGTTTTGTCCCCGTGAATGATGGTGGCCGGATTCACATCACAGCAGCAACCGACCGTACTCCCTCCCTTCCATTCACCCGATTCAATGCAATCATCCATCATCAACCCAACCCTCCTACTCTCTCATCCACTTGCTTCTTCAAATCTTCTAGGACGTCCCTCTCATCAAACCTACCCACATCAAACGCAAAAGACCATTCTTAAACATGCCCGTCATCCTTCCCCAGGACGTGCCCATACCACAGTACACTATTCGCCTTCACCAAAAGGTACTCGCTTCTTCCAAAACCCAACATACTGAATAACGCCCCGTCTTCATCCTATCCATCCACTTCCACCACCACACATCACTCTCTCATTGCTCTCTCTATGCCTCATCAGAATCTCCATCTATTATTCCTAGACACCATGTGTCACTCCCATACAGCATCACTGATTCTCACACAGCCCTTATACACCATTACATGTCATTTCAAAGGAAATCTTCAATCGTCAATTCTTAATTTTTGTTGTACCTTCCTTTTCTTGTCTACTGTTAAACTTCTTCCTATCTAATAGTCGGTCCGGTTCGTACTGTTGTTTCGTGTGTGCGTTGTGAGTATTGCTGGTTTTTGTTGCTTAGTTCACAGGGTAATCTTAAAGAGGTTCATTGCATCCCACGCCCTGCGTTTAGCAGGGACCTGTTCACCACGGTACAAGCAGTGATGACATTATTATGACACAATGGATATATTTAGGATGACATTAGTATTATTTTTATTACAGGATCACTATCTTAATTATGAATTCCTATTTCATAGGTTGCAATTATCATCATGTATATAAAGATAAATATCACATTATTTCTCATGTAACACATTCTTTATAATGATTTAAAACCTGATTCCTGTAAATTTTGTGGATGAACAAAATTAAAATATTGATTGATGGATTGATTTGATTTTCCCTTGCACAAACTCCCACCATTCCCTAAACTTAACCACCCATACTCACTTCTAGCTTGACAGCACACCTGCATCCAACCGCCCCCAAATAATATAACCCTGTCCCCTACGGCGGTCCACCTCACACCACAATTTTCCTCCTGTTCCACCAATCCATCCAGCACCCTTCTTGCATCTCACACACATTTAAAATCTTTGTGCATTTCCCGTGGACCCATTTCCGCATTTCTCACACCACTGAATTTGCTTTTTTTCCTCTTCACACCATCACGCCACATGGATCTACCTTACTCACTACGACCTCCCTCGCCACAAACAAACCTATCTATTGAAAGTGTATAGAAAGATTCTAGGGACCAAGTCACCCGAGGGGCTAGTCACAGACGGCAATTCGCGCATGTGTAGTACAATTCCTGACTACCTCCTAAGTTCATAATTCACCTCGTTTGCAATTACAACATACAACCGAATACAGTAAATTTGTGTGTACATTGTTACGTGTATGCAAACCATGCTGACGCATATAATTATGACAGCAATCAATACTCCCATTGTATTTCCGAATTCCAAACTTGGTTCACTCCGAAAGATAGCCAGGCATATTTGCTATGTCACCTTTGTAAAATTAAATGGTCACCTTGCAATGATTGACACTGGGGTTCAGGATGATCAAGTGACACCGATACAATAGTACATCACTAGTCACATTATATCGCGCATAATCTACGATTTATTATGAGTATTTTTAAAACCCTCAATTCCGGGATTGACTTATGGCACAACGTTACAACACAATAAACCAGTAAAAAAAAGTATGATTTAAATTTCTGTTTTCAGTTCCGATAGCCGAGACCATACCGGATTTTCCCAATTTCGCATATAATTTTGACCCACATGAGGTCTCTCGAACGTCAGGAACACACATATCAGAATTTCCGAATCTCCCCAACGGTATCACAAATATGGCGTCACCATTCAGTAATGAGAGTAAGGTTGTAATGGTATACGAAGAAGACTGTTCGTGCTCGCCACCCCACTCACAAGCACTTTTGTCTCCAAATTTACCCTTCAAACCCTTACTTAAAAAACTTCTCCCATCCCAAACTGTCCCTCAGTCCCTCCATTGTCTCGCTCATATGACTTGAGATCAAAATCGTTCCCTGCAAATGTCCTGTTTTTTAAAGCATGATATTGTTCACCATGACCTTACAGTTTGACTTCAAACTCATACATTATTCGCACTACATTCTTTTGCGTGTGCCACCGTGGTGTAGGTGCAAATTAAATAATTAAAATGATCTTCATTTTTCTGTTCTGATGTACGTCCTCCTTTTAATATTTGGTAATTGTTTTTCTACATTAATGTAGTTAATGGAATTATAAACACTTATCCCTGATTCTAAGCTAATTGTAATAAATCGCCTGGGCTTATCCCTATAATTTCCATGCGCGCGCGAAAAGGGCCATTTCGCCATTTTGTTTTTCCTTTTTCTCGCGCAATAACAAAAATAAATGATTGTTTTGCAGTTACGAATATTACCAAATTAATAAGTAGAACAAAAAAGTAGGGAATTGATACATTTAGGAATTTTTATGATGCCTTTTCCAAAACCACACATTTTACCATTAATCCTACAATCCGGACCATAGTTTAAATATTAGCATGTGATTAGTTTATAAAACTAGACAATCAGATCGTGGAAAAGGAAAATTGAAAAAATAATGGTGTTTGCACAGGGGGAAGGAAGATTTCGTTAGCATCATGGAGTGCCCAACTCATTATACGGCAATCGGGAAAAATTAACATTAACATTTTTAAATTGACATTTTCATTGTTTTATTCAGGATGTCCAACTTATTCGCACATAGTTTTTTAAAATAAGGGATAAAATCCATGTTCTCAAGCGAAACAGTCACACAGATAACCAAAGACTCGAATTGAGAAAATAGTAATTGAAAAAATCCATTTTGCAACCACACTCATGGGAGACATCAAATTTAAAAGGTTATAAAAATATCTTTCGTACTACTTTTACAATAAAAAAGACCATTTTAAGCATTTTAAAAGTAAGTTAATAAAATCCTAAAAGGATTTTTTTTAGGAATTTGTAGATGCAATAAAAGGGAATTGAATCCAGTCGAAATAGGACTTGAGTATGAAAAACAATTTAGGACAATAAAAACTGCTGGAATGCATTTCTGAGAGGAATCTAATGAACATACTAAAAGTTGCACGAAGCAATGACGAATACCATAGCTTACTAGGCCTATCCACAAATGTAAAGCAAAGTGTACGGCGCATATGCTGTAAAATTCAATTGTAAAAACATGCATTTAACTGTAAATTATACAGTGACATTGGGTGGAAATCTGTAAAGCATATATATTTTTCATTACGCTCTTCTGTAATGGGATTGAGCACGTTTAATTCCAAAGATAGTCACCTGAGAAGAGAGAGGAGAGAGAGAAAGAGAGAGAGAGAGAGAGAGAGAGAGAGAGAGAGAGAGAGAGAGAGAATTGCTGCCAGAATTTATATCGTCATGTGAATGCAAGAAGGTCATACTATTATGCCAAGTCTTTGGTCAGTGGTTCTTGAAATGGTTGCATTCGTGAAAGGAACGGGCTGTCTCTACGATGATTCTGCTATAGAGAACCCATTATAACCTAATGAATATGTAACGTTTAGCCCTAACGTTATTCTAATTCATCACATTATTGCAACATTAATAAAAACACCAATAAAGGTTTAAAACATGCAATATCCACGATAGACCTTATTAGTGATTATGCATTATGTATTTATCACACAGTTGTATTTATCATTTCCATTTATTGTTTACTCCTTCATAGTGTTATTTATTTAATTTAATTATATATCCTTCTTTAACCTGGGTATAATCAATCAATGTAAATACACTGTTCTTCCATGATGCCCAGGCGGCACAAGCTGACATACAACAACAACAATCAAGGTTTATTAATCTGAAAACGTGGCCTGTAGGCCAAATAGCTAGAGCCTAATGCAACTTGGAGGCAGCAGCTTAGACAGCGCCATGTTGCAATATTCAAACACACTATACGAAACACACCGAATGGGAAGTGCAAACTTTAATGGTTCCTTTGCCCATGTCAAATGAACCATCGAGAAAGTGATATTCAAGTTCTAATCAATATTAAATCCCAAATTGAGTTCCCGAATTAAATCCAGCTAGTGTTCCCACTGAGATTGGAACCGAGAACCCTTTGCCAAGCTTGCTAACCGCTAGACCACGCCACTTTCTCGAAGTAAAAGCAGAACAATAACAATATATACATCAAACAAATTACAGTTAACACTATATACACTGTAAAAAGCACCAGTGCTAAACACATAAAAAAATTGCAACACAATACACATTAAGAGATATATAAAACAATAACAATATGCACAGTATGGTGATTATAAGATAATAATTAAGGCCTGTTTAAAAAGGTTTTTGGTGAGGGGGGATTGGATTTTTCATGTACAAGGTAAGTTGTTCCATGAGACTGCACCTTTGTATTTGATAGTTCTTTTACCAGACAATGTTTTTAAGTTTCGGAAGTAAGAGGTTCCCTTGCAGACTCCCTCGAGTTAAATAAGGTGAGTTGTCTGAGGTCTTATTAAATATATTGCACAAGTTAAAGGGGGTTGGTACATTTACTGCACCCACTTTATCTGCTCCCAGTTGAATCCAGCAGCCTTGACGGAATAAAGTACAGTATCACGTGCACTTTATTCCGTCAAGGCTGCTAAATTCAACTGGGAGCAGGCAAAGTGGGTGCAGTAAATGTACCAACCCAGTTAGAGGGGACAGCACCAGAGATACACATGTACACCATAGTGTTATTTTGGATAGTAAGTCTTTTGAGAAATTGAGAGGTCACTCCAACTACATGAACTAAGACAATTAAGAATAGTTTCAGTGGGGAATCGCCTGTTAACTTTCAATATGATTTTGCCAGCTGTTCTGAAGTCTAGTTAACTTAATAAGGTGTTTTTGAAGCATTACCCGAAATCACATCACAATAATCGAAAGAAGGGAGAACAAGACATTTATACAAGGTGTTGAGGGTCTCATTATTTGGGGGAGGACCGGGTTCTATAAAGTAACCCGATATTTAATCTTAGGCCATCATCATATATGTGCCTTGTAATTGGGTATCAGATAAAACAATAGTGGTCCAGGGGTAATACGGGGGGGGGGGGGCGGTCAAATGGGGTCATTAGACTTACACATGACGTGTACTCACATATGGGAGTGGCCCAGGGGTAACTGTTGTTTTGAAATTTAGAGGCATCCGTTACTTCATGGCTGACTGAGCCCAGATTAAAGACAAAAAGAGACATTTTCAAAATTCACAAAAGTGATACCATCACTTCAGTTGATTGACAAACAGTTAACTTAAAAGTACTGTTCAGTAAAGTTTATAAGGGACTTATTATTGTTCGTGTTTTATCAAACACAAATTTTACAATCTAAAACTGAGATAAACTCATCCCTTTCAATTAAAAGGACATAGGTAGAGAAAAAACAACCTTTCCATTAACTTTGGTTGGCACCATTTTAACCAAACTAACTATTGCTCAATTCAAGTTTTGTGAAAAACTAAAATAAAATGCTTTTTAGGCCATTACAACCTGCAATGATTCAGTTTTAGGTCTGAGAATGTATTGTATTATCAACCACACACTAATACCCCCAATCACAGAATCGAGCATAGTGGTTGCTTAAACCCTCGCCTACCGAAGGGTAGGTGGTCACCACATCGCTTCTTGTTTGTTTTCCCCCTCCTAAAGCCCCCCTTCTGGTTTGACAAATGATTTTTTTTTATTTAAAGGTGCTTGTTCCGATTTTTGCCTATCGTGTTCTCTACTTGATGTGAGAGCCTGACACTTGTACACACTGACCATCAAGTACCGTGGGAAACATACTTGTGGTTTTGATGCTAGACGCGATAATGCGTAGTACAACGCCCTATTCACTAATGTGCTAATATTGATGGTTAACCATCAAAACGGTATTTTTTTATCTGTACCTTGAGAAAGAATGGATTTGAAAGCTGAAATTCAGGACGACAATGAGAAAAATACGACCTTTCATCTGATACCAAAATACCTTTAATGTATATAATTGTCTATTACCATTTTGCGTTCCTTTTCAAGCAAGGGAAACACCCAACGAAGTCTTTATATTGAATATTATCATATCATATTTTATTATATCGAAACCCAGGTCTTGCAAGCGGAAACCATGGTGCCTTTCAAATCATCATTAGATGGCAGGCGGATGCAATTGTGTCTTCAAACTCATTATTACAATAGTACCACGAAGTATTTAGCAGAGCGGCAGATCTGTGAAAAGAGGCTTATTTTAGGAGTAATAATTGATTCGATTGATTTGTAAAAGCACATCATCTGTTCGCTCCAATCATACATTCTTACCCATATACACACCCGCACACACTGTTAAAAATGATCTTAAAATATCGGCGTTTTGACTGTTAGCCGGGACTCAAAACGTGCAAATAACTGTAAAAAAGGGACTCGAAACGTGCAAATGACTGTAAAAGAACGTGGTTTTAACTGTTGTGAGTCCCAGCTGCCAGTCAAATCGCTGTTATTTTAATGAACATTTTTAACAGTGCAGGCATGCTCGCACACAGATATACAAACGTGCTTGCATAAGCACAGACCCGAAAAACAATCTCAGTTTATAAACTAAAATATCCCTATAGGGATATACTTATAATACATAGGGAATAATGTAATACATAGATGTATAACATTGTATTCAATCAGAATGCAAACATTGCAAACCATTAGATAACCATGTAGAAAAGAATAAAAGTAAAATAATCTTATAATTAACGCAATCAGTTTATTTGGCATCTCGCACAAGCGCCTGAATTAATTTTGTTTTACGTGTATGTTATTTCTTACCCAATGAACCGTTATATTCAAATGAAGACGAATAATGTCAATAAACATCGTTTGTACAAGCATCATTTAATGTAATTGTCAGATATTACATGTGTAAAAAAGTGTCATCGCCATCGCCAATTAAATTGTATAACCATTTATTAATGTTTACATATCTTGCCAACTTAATGATCGAACTAATAAAATTAATGTTTTATGAAAAAGTGGTATATACAGGGTGAGTCAAAAAAACTTGATCCGGGTTGTGTCCGCCGTTTTGAGTTTTTAAATAAAATATATCGAACATATGTGGTATCATCAAAAAGCCTATTTCATTATCTTTAATTTACTGCAAAGATCATTCGAATCCGTTAAGTATAGGCCGAGCTACAGTCTTTTGAATCAAGTAGCCCGCTTTTCCCCCTATCCACGGATTCCCATTTGAATGCACGGCGCCCAACTAAGCAAATGTGAATCCGTGGAGAGAGCAGAAAACCGACTACTGATTCAAACGACTATATCTCGGTCTATACCTAACCGATGTGAATGATCTTTGCAGCAAATTAAAGATAATGAACTAAGCTTTCAGATGATACTACATATGTTAGATATGTGTTACTTGAAATTTCAAAATGGCGGACACAATCAGGGTCAATTTTTTTTGACTCACCCTGTATATAGGTATAACAATATTAGGCAAATTTGGGTATTGACACAATAGGAATGAACAAAAGTAAATTTTATTGCACACAATTTGTGCATCATGGATGAAAATCGTTCATATAGAGTCGTAGAGAAACACATTTTATCCTAAAATGTGTTTCTCTACAACACGATATAGCTTGTAGCATCGATTTCTTGTTTAATTTCTTGACGCATAACCCCCGCAGCCGCGCGCAAGTGGCTGTAAGCCTGCTAAAACTATTACGGGGATCCGTCTGCTCATACAGTCCACGGTAAGGTTATTTAGCCGCCTGACTATGTTTGCAGTTTGTAGACTTATGGACCCATCTTTTCACATTCAATGCGGGGACAATTGAAATTAATTATCTAAAGAACAATATACAGATGTTGAATCTTACAAAGGAATTTTATTATGGAATAACGTCCAATTTTTAAAAAATAAAGATTGATGACGTCACTTTCAACGGCATTGCTTGTGTTTATTATTTTGCTTCGGGGACCCTTCAGGTAAAAATGACGTACGTATCCCTACATTGGAAAAAACAACCGATTACCGTCATCGTACTTCCGGTTTTTGAATATAGGGGAAGGTCAATTTTGTATCTTTTTAACACTACAACGGTGCTTTCGGAAAAAATAATAGCACTTTGGGCCGAGAGGGTCATGTACAACACACATTGATTTAACATAGTCGGATTTATATAATATCGGTCGCCCCCGAAGAGCAACTGATACCTGATACCCACGGGACCTGTACCTGACACGTGACACCAAACCATTCATCTCGTTACCGTTTTGTAACTACAATACGGCAAAGCAGCAAGCATTCGGCAATATCACCGTTGTCACAGCGTAATCGATTAAGATGTGAGACTATACAGTGGTTCTGTTAGTACAGACTAGTTTTTCAATTCATTGAAGCGTAGTAAAGACTATTTTCAAAGCAGTTTAAGTCATAGTGTTGTACTTTTCAATGACGTCTTACCATCAATGATCGGGTCAGCTAATCTTAATTGTTTTTCACTGTTCATGCGCACAATTCAAATCAATGCAAATATGCTCCTAGTGATAGCCATGACACAGTAATAGTAGCATTGTCTGTCACGCATTAATTTGAAACATTTAACACATGATAGCCTTCTCTATAGCGTGAAATACAAGGAGAGTACATATGGTCCACTGGATGTGACGGCTGACTCATGACCTGAAGGTTGCAGGTTCGAACGTCCTGTGGGGGCAATGTGTCTCGCCTTTTTTTTTTTTTTTTTAAGAAATGTAATTATTTATATATAGTTTTTTTTTTTAATTTTTTAGTTTTTTAAATATTTGTAATAATATCACATTTTCATGGCTTTGTGTGCTCTCTCGCTGCCTCCCCTTTACCTTTTTATACTGTCGAGCTCTGCCGGGTACTGTCTTTTTCACTTAAAAGTGGAAATGAACAATGCTTGTGATAGATAGAAAATTAAAATTAAAATAATTATTAAAAAACTTACTTTTCAATCAATTTTTTTAACAAATTAAACACAATTAACAATTAGGCCTACATAAAAATATCAAGTAATAAAAAGAAGTATATGATAAAGTTAAAAACAAAATTACTAATATAAGCATTCAAAATAATATCAAGTGGAATGAACAAAAAATAATACAAATTCAATAATAAAAATACAAGTAATGGAAATACAGCAATAAAAAACAAAATAAAAAGCAATAAAACCATATAAGATGAAAAACAAAAATGAAAAAATACATTATAAACAATAATCAAATATAAAATAAACATTATAAAAATGGATGTGAAATAGATGAAAAATACAATCAAGTAAGAAATGTTCTTTGGAGAAAGCATCCCATGATTATCAACAACAAAAACGAAAAGAAACAACGAGAAAAATACCCCCCCCCCCACACACACCCATGCGAGAGTTTTTGAATATATAGTATACATGTATAATTATAGCTGATATAGAGCTCTATAGGGCCAACTCTAATAACCCAGATCTAGCACCATTTGTAACACATCGTCAAGTACAAAAGGTTTGAGTGATTAAATATGCTGGACACTGACAAGAACTCCTAAAACGTGATTCTTAGTGCAGCAATTGGTGTCTTAAGGAGAGGGGGGGCCAAATCAAAGTTTTGTAGCAGGGTCAATGTTTTAATTGATCCATCATGTTGAAAAGCACCCCTGTTTATGTGTCTAATCATAAGGATTCAGAAAAGGTATAGTTTGTAATATGTACAGAAAAGCCTAAGTTTCAGCGGTTATAGCTAAAACAAGCAAATCAATAAAACGGGTCAATTTCAGTTGTACAGGGGTCAAATTTTTCAAATCTGCTGCTTCGCTGATTTGGATAAAAAAGGTGCAAATTATTGGTGGAGCTCATAGGCATAAAATTAAATTAAAGAATAGTTTTTGAGTGTCTCAAATGCTTGCTTAGAAAAGTCGGGGGTAACAAGAATCAAGCCCCATTGAATGCAATGGACTTGACCTTCTGTGCCCCCTACTCGGAAACTAAGCCTTTAGACTTCAAACTATTCCTTATTTTAATCCTATGAACTCCACCATAATTTGCACCATTTTTTATCCAAATCGGGCACTTTAACAATTGACCCTTGTCAACTGAAATTGACCCTTATTATGGATTTTTGCTGGTTTTTAAGCCTAATCCTGAAACTTTAGGCTGTACATATTACAACATCCTTTTCTGAATCCTTATGGTTAACACATCAACACGGTTGCTTTTCAACATGATTGGATAATTTAAAAATTGGACCCCTTTACAAACTTTGTTTGGCCCCCTCTCCCTTAAGGCACCACGTGCGGCACTTAAGAATTCGCGTTTCATGGTCCGGTCATCGTCACATATTTAATCACTCAAACCATCTGTACTTGAAGATTGTTTTACAAATGGGTGCTAGCTCCAGGGCTATAACTGGCGCCGCGGTGACGGTGTAACAACGGGCAAAATTTCGTAATTTTTTCGCTATGTGCCGAATTACCAGAACAAATTCTTATTCGCACCACCACGGTGCGAATACAAGAAAGTTGTAATTCACACCGTGTACGGTGCGAAATACAAGAAAAGGTTTCTTAATTCCAACCGCCTACCGGTGCGAATTAAACCGGTGGAAACCTTGCTTATTTCGCACCGTCACGGGCGAATAGACTCTCCTAAGGCTTATACTGCATCGGATGACCACCATCACCATGTGACTGGCATCTCACGCTAAACTGGCCATTGCACCGCATGCTTCTAACTCGCTCCATTTTCCTGATCCAATATAGCAACTGTTAACTGATTTTGTAATCGGGTTTCTTCCTAAGCTCTGGGTATTCTCATGGAAGGTGATTTGTTACCATTTTGGAATCAAAATGTGTGATTTGGAAGGCCAAAACTTCACCTTGCTGCAATAACATTGGGTTCCGATTTGACAAACAACCCTCACTTTGTTTAAATCCAGATGTCAGTGATGAATTTCAGCTGTGCTGTTAATTTGTTTTGTATTGAATGTGACACTGTTTAAAGATGCTATTATGTTGAAGGAAGTTTATTTTTAGTTCTTTATTTTTCAAATATTTCATGTCAAAACTCAGAATCTTGGAGGGGCCTATAGGCAAAGGTATACGAGTTCCACCCCAAACCTCAAACAATATCAGTTTCTTGGTGATGTGGATTGGTAGAGTAACTTACCTCTTTTTCTGTTCAAAGTAGTAGTTCCCCATTTACGATCTTGAGAATCAATGATTTTGAGGGGGGCAAATTTTGCACCATGTGAGATCCCTCGCAACGGCCTGACAACATTGCTTTTTTGCCATGTAACACCTTTGCATTTCTTTCTCTCTTGACTGAGTGCTTTTTTATTTAATACAATGCTGAGGACAAATTCAAAATTGGGCTTGTTAACCAGATATTTTAGAAAATAAGTTTTTCGACTGTCTACTGTAGGAGATGGGCATGAATCTCAGTTCATTAGAAAAATATGGACTGAAAACTGATTCTATGCAAAGGCTATACGCACGACTGTCGTGCACAAGATTCTAAATTGGCTATACTACATGACAATACCACAAGCTTATCATTAAGTCATAACACCATAGTCTTACCACCACTCAAATTGTAATTTAATGCTAAAGCATGCATAATAGGCCCACGCAGTGTATAACAGTACATTTTTGTAGTTTGTGCGTAAAGTACTCAACGTTAAGGCCCCAGGCCCACGTCAGTTTCCACTGTTTTCATCGTCACTTCTATTAAAAGTTAACATCAATCATGCTTCTGCTGTTAAATTACCTGTTGCATAACTCAAAACTCCAGAGACTTCCCCTGCAAAAGTAATCTCTATCAACATAATACCCTTGACATAAGACTCGCCCGGCTACAAGCTAGCGCTCTGTAGCCATGCTCACATACACTCGAATATCAAAACCTCCCCATTATATTATTATACACCCCACCCCAGACTTGCAGCACTCCTGGATTGCATTATATTGTTGTTCCAACAACACCCTTATATCATGCCAAGCTGTTCACCAGCTAACGATATAGCCGTTTTCTGTGAAGTTTTCTGGCAAAGAGCTTTGAAAGTATGATTTCTGTATTATCTACAAATTAAACCGATGTTTTGATTACTACATGTCGATGGTTTTATTTTTGTGTTGGTCATCTCATTCTACCCCTATTGATTTGACATACATTTGAGGGTAATCCTCCAGTTGATTCAGGTATTTTTATTTACATTTACGTACGCTTGTGCAGGTTTCTCAGCTTTTTCCTCCTGGTATTGGATTAGCTGGAACTAAATTCATCGAAGCGCTTGGATTCTCATTTACGTCCACCTGTGCAGATTTTCTAGGTTGGTACTCCTGGGATTGGGCATAGATGTAAACTAAGTGGCTCGGGTCCCCTCCTTTTCGTACACTTGTACGCACTTCTCAGCTTTGTCCTCCTCAGATTGAATATAGACATGAACTAATTCTTCAGACTTCAGGTCGCTTGGGTCCTCGTTTACGTACGTCTGTGCGAGTTTCTTAGCTGTGTCACCTCCTGGGATTGGACATAGATTTGACTAATTCCCAGTCGTTCGGGTCTTCATAGTCTTTGCTTTTTCCATCTGCGTAGGCGTAGGAATATTCGTCGGATTGAACATGTTGGGATCGGACACGAACGGCTTTGGTATTATTATCTTTAGCATCTGCACTAGATCTATCTTGTATGTAATGATAGAAATTACCACTTTCCCCACTGGTAACCTCGGTAGTTTGCTTTTCATTCGTTGATGATCTAGGACCATGTTGGGTTTCGAAATCTTTGTACGCATAGGCGTATTCACTGGATTTGGGGATTATACCGGTATTGTTGGTGTTTGAAACCCCTTCGTTCACACCAGACTCTGTTTTCACTTGTCCGTGCTTGCCTTCTCCAGAAAGTCCGGTGAAGCTATTTAATTGAAGTTCTTCTTTAGCACTTGCGTTTGCTGTCCTATATCTTAAATGAAGGATAATAAATACAATAAAACCCAAATGCGTGAAATAACCAAAAGCACAATGTCAAAATGTCTCAACTTGTTCAATATTTTGTTAACTAAAGTATAGATAAGTTTAAGGTTACAGTTAAAGTATTCACACATATGTCACAAATCATACTGAAGTCAGGATGAAGTGCATGAATCAATTCTCAAATGGTCCAAATTTGAACCAAACCAAAACATGATCATATGTTAGCAACAGGTGATAAAATATTGAAAATAGCCTGTCACCAGTACCTCACTATAGTAGATTCAACCCATCGTGTCACCAGAGGAAAAGTTTTGGACAGCGTCGATTAGTTGGGAGAGGAGGCAGTATGTGGCTCGGTTCACCTGTTTCATGAACGAATTGAGATAATCTGGTCTTTCATGTTTACGACATTTTTGCATAGATGCGCTTACGTTGACTTGAAAGCTTTCATTGAGCATAGAATTGATTTTTCTCTGCTATCAGACTACATGTTTGAATAGATTTTGCGTGGTATTTTAATTTCCACCTACTGCACATGCCCCTCATTCAATGCCCATACCTTCGGAAAAGTACTAGAGGTGACACGATGGGTTGAATCTACTATAGGGCGCTTGCACGGCAGGTCAATAGGTTATCTTGGCCAGACCTGCCTCCAGAACAACCCAAGCATGCAGAGAATACAAAGGAATCACCTGTAGAAATAGCTGAAATGTTCAGGTGAACCAGGTGCATGCATTGTATTCTTCTCATGCTTGGTTGATCTGGAGGACAAACAAAAAGTCCATTCAATATAATTTAGCTCTGTGCAAGGGCCCTATAGGATCAGTCTCTAAATCAATTTTAGTCTTGGCAAAATCCATAATACCGCACAGTGATATCAAAGTGTTCACAGGATGTGATTTTAGAGAACAAAAGCGACTACACAATAATACTTAAGTTGTGTCATTTTCTCTAAATATTTGTGCATATTCTATTGACGGAACTACTTCAAGATAGGCACCAAACAATTAATTATTTGTTTTACTTTTAATTTTGGTTTGCGGTGTGTTACCTTAAAAAGACACGGGGTCATTTTCAACAAAATACAAAACTCCGGAGGGGTTTTATTACAAAATAATTCGATTTCATGTGTATGAGAGTTAACAGATACAAAAGTAGTGTAGTGTTTCTTTAAAGTCGCTTTATATAACAGTTTGCTGGTACTGATTAGCTGTTTGAGGGACAAACTTAATGACTTGCAGACATACCTATATATCAGCCATACTGTAGCGATTACAAGTACGTTAAAGATGACAAGCACGCCAACAACAGATCCAATAACGACTCCTGAATTAATAAGGAACCCTGAATTAATAAGGAACGAACAAAGGTTATAAACAGAACATCAGCAAATTGGTAAACAGTATGTATAAATACTACAATGATGTAATCAGTGCAGATGGAGAAAACATTGACTCCCGTCCTGAATGATAAAAGAATTAAGCTTATTTTGATTTGAAACAGGCATTTTAACATACTCTTTTTTCATAAAAAAGATCAATATGCAAAGAAAAATGACTTCATTTGATACTGATCAATTTTAAGCTTACATCTTATTGTTTGTTTGTTTGTTTGTTTGTTTCATGCACTTTTGTCTGCTTTGTTTATTTGTTTGCCTATGCGTCAATGTTTTAAGCTTATTTACTTCAGACCGGAATGAATATAAAGAAAGAAAATGAAAATTTCCTGACTTTAGACCTTTGAATACGGTAAAGTGGCACTTTTTCTGACAACATCATTTTTGGAAACGGAAGTGTGTGTTGATGTCAAAGGTGTTTTTTTTTAAAGCAACGACTTTTGTGCAGAACCAAATGTTTCGTCTCTGCAAAACGTTTGAAAGTATTCCAATCAGCCGATTCTAAGTGAAGTTATGCAACGAAATGTAGTTGAATATGGGGGGGGGGACTTATTTTTTGGGAACCGATTAGCATGTCAACGGGCTATACAATATGCCCACAACTTGAAAAGGTTGAATGCTTAATGTTAAAAAAATTAGTTCCATAACCCGAAGGCCATTGGGTCGGTGTATGTTAGAGCTCTATTGGTTTAAGGTAGCGCCGATGTCATCCCCCTTCGCCGCCTACGTCTTCCCCAAGTCTAAATAGACTCAGATCCCCCCATTCATTGCTAGGTTAAACAGAAAGGCCTGTATTCCTGGATCATGTAGCTTAACGTCATCATTTTAAATAGGTGACGCGTTAGCACTGTTACCTAAAGACCTGGGAGGGGGGTAGGCGTGGAAAAAATACCCAAAGGGCTACAGCTCCTTGAAAATTATTAATCGAAAGTATTTTACCACGTCTCAAACTATGGAGATGACCAAGAAAGACCAAAAGTATCAATTGGAACTGACTGAAAACTGTAAAAAAATGTTCCAGAAATTTCTGGGAAAATGCCACTTTATCATTTTTTCCAAAAGAGGCACCCGGTTCCATGTGTCACACTCCCCCCCCCAAAAAAAAAATCTGCATTCAGGTCTGTACAAGGAGAGGATCCAAGCAATTTCAGCTTGATAATAAAGACTCAAGAACTTGGAAGTTTAGAAAAATAAGAATCATCCATTGAAATGAAACAGTTTCAGTATACCAGTACATTTATACCATTCCATAAATACTCCAAAACATGTGCAATTACCAGCTTTTAGACACTGAACGGATTCACCAAAGATTAATGTATGTCAACACCGGTTAAGGAATTCTGTGTTAATCACAGTGCTAACTTGCCAAATTCGGCAAAATTAACCCAATTTTTTTTTATCTCGAAGATCGAGTGCAGCAAATGTTGGTAATTTTGTAGGCGCGCGAACGTCATCCGGGACCCCGGGGTGCTCCTACATATGAGAAGTGCATGTAATCCGCCCATACTGCTATTGGCGCTTTCCAGATTTGTTCATTAGTACAAAACAAAAGTTCCGTTGTATACGAATATTACGTTACACTATCTCTATCGGACAAGTTTAGGGGTGAAGTCGCTGCGCGTGTTAGGTTTCACGCCCTAGAAACGCATGCGCTGACCTCGAAATGAGAGCAGCAAATTCGCACGCGAATAAAGGAGGCACATCAAAACGCTTAAAGCGAATGCAGGGTCGGGTAATTACGTCACCCTTGATCTTGGACGACAGATATTACATTGCAACAACAAACAATGTTGTCAGATCCACTTTGAGTACGTAGTATAGGACAATATAATAAATCAAAAATTGTACAGGAAGTTCAAACATACCCGTATTAGTGCAGGTGCTGTTGGATGTTAGAAAAACGGGGGTTTGATATATGGTTTGTACTTTTCTGTCACTGTAAGGGTAGATAATGGGACAGTTGTTTGCCAAAGCTGCAAGTAAAGATCATATATTTTTAGGGTGTTTAAAAAGTTTTTTTTTTTTTTTTTTTTTTTTTTTTTAAATTCAGAATTTTGTTAATGTTATAAATTAGCATTACTGATGCCTCTTCAAAATTTTGAAATGTTTTAATCAATTGTAATTCAGTGTCTATTGGGTTCCAAAACATGACCAAAAACTTAAGAAGGTATAGTATAACAGGGGGATTAACATGTTAACAAATGTTTCTTATTTTCATTTTAACACTAAGTGCCTAAGGTGTTTTACTCACGGGGTGCCTAAGGGGGGGGGGGTGTTCCATGGAACCCCCCCCCCCTAAGAAACCACTTTCCCAGGGTTTTCAAATAAACGTCATACCACCTTTGAGGGGCGAATAAGACCAGGCCACATGTTGCAATATAAGATGAGTTCAGGTGTATCGTCTGGAATTAGGGGCAAATCATTGTTTCGAAATTCGTCAAAATCGCTCAAAAGTAGCATATGTTTTCTGCGACCCTGCTTCCACAGCATAACCATTGCAGAATCATTTTGATGTTATCTGCTCTAAAAGGACCAATTTACATATATTTTAAACACAACATTACCAGTTGTACATCCTTGGTCTCTGTATTTTTTTTTTTTGGGGGCTGTCGTATTTGCCATAGGTTTGTACGCCAATGGCGCGCAGTCGCGCGATGATGAAAAATCGCTTCTTTTCAGCACATAAAGGGTAATTCATTTTTTTCTTTTCTGATTATGTACTTAATTTTGTTTCATGGCTAAGAACACATGAAACAATATTCTGGCAACAGTGTTTGCTAATTTGTTATTTTAAAATTACACTCCCGTTGGTGCCTACGGGGGTGGGGTGCCTAGGACCCCAAGCTAATATCTCATAAACTGCAATAAATTTTAGTAATTTTTTTTATGGGAAAAACGCATCGATAAGTTACAACAATTACTAAAAAATTAGAGTTCGAAAATATTTTTCACTAGTGGAATGCCGAAAACACATCTGTGGTCCTATGGAACCCCCCCCCCCCCCTTAGGCCTTAAGTGTTAATAAGAAAGGCAGCACATATTTTGATGGTGTAACCTCTAACAAATGTTGGAATTAATAAAGTCACCATCATTTTGTCATATTTTTTATCTCGAGAATCGAGTGCAGCAAATGTTGGTGATTTTTTTTCCTATAGAGCTCCACAGAAGCCCTGCACCCTCTAACATCCCAACTCTAGTATCGACATCAGGCGTCCTCCCCCCTGCTATTAATATTATCATCCCACTGTGCTGATCAAAACGATAGCGATGCCGAAATTGACCCCTGCGTTTATTAATTCAAATGATTGAAGTCTTCTGATGTCAAAATTCGGTCAAGGGTTTTGTTTGTAGTTATCACCGTTTCTTTCGATTTAATGAGTCACAATTACCAGTAAAAATATGGAGATTTTAAAAACCAATTTTGGGCCCCAAATCGCTGTTTTCCCAAAATATTTTGTGGATTTTTGCCCCAAATATTGCTTGATTTTTGTCTAACCATTTTTCTTCCGAACGGGGGTGGGGGGGGGGGGGGGGTGAGCGGAGCAAAGAAAAAATGAAGGGATAAAATACCACCCCCTGTGGCAGCCACTGACATTAAAGTTACACTATAAGCTTTTACCGAATCAAATTAAATGAAAACATTACAGGGACAAATTATTAAAACTGTGGTTTCAAAATTACACTACAAACTGTAGTCATCTCGTATTGACTAATAAAACAGAAACATATTTTAATATTACATACACCGTACAGTAAATTACAACATACCATTATTTGTTTAGAGGTTTTTTTATGATACGTGTTGAAATAGGTGCTGTACTTCTACTTTCATCACTGTAAGTAAAAGTACGTTTCTGAATAGCGATCTTTGGTGCCCCTGGATGGCCAAGGGGCTGAACGACAAAAGTAAAGAGTACTGTTCCTTCAGGTATATATTTGCCAGTTGTCCAAAGATACACTTTTTTCCAACCTTCGGTCATTTATAATCTAACAAGTATGCTGTTCCCCTGTAGAAGTAAATCTGCCCTATGCACACCTATTACAACCGACCAATTCTGAATACCTTTTTAATTAATTGAAGCACAGCTATTTGAATGTTTAATTTAAAAAGAGCCGGGGATCGAATCATTTGCGTATTATTTTAAAGAAAAGCTTTGAAATCGTGACCGGTGAAATCGCAGTGAATGGATCACAAGCCTATAATATCTTTAAATCACTGGAGTGTGGCTAGTTTACATTCTTGCAGAGGCCACATTATTTTTCCTTTTATTTCTTTCATGCGATCACAGTGAGGTGAGTAGAGTAAATGTATCAGGGACAGTCTGATGTAAACAAGGGGTGACGCCCTCAAAAAAACCAGTCGTCCCGTGCTGGGCGCTGACATTTTGAATATTGCACGGATACTTATTATTTTGGGTGCCTTTATACACGCACATAATGTCAAGTCCATACAAACAATCCGGCAAAATATCAGTTGTTGATGTTGGGTGCTATGGGTGGTTCACTTTTGTCCTACCCATGGCCACACCAACGAATGAAATGACACGTCTTGGCACGCCATAAAAGGCAATAACTATTGCTGCCACGGTGCGATAAGTAGCAACGCGTTGCGACATTTCGGCACGCCGTTCGACATTTCAGCAACGCGTTGCGTGGCGGCCCAGCAAAAATCATGAATTTCTGTGAGGCATTTCAAAAAATATCCCCCCAAAAACGCGTTGCTAGATACTTTGGCACCGCGTTGCGAACCTTCAACAACGCGTTGCGACCTTCAACACACGCGTTGCAAGCTTCACAACGCGTTTGCAAAGCTTCACAACGCGTGCTAAGGTTAACCACGTCATAAGGGTCATAACGTATGCCGCAACGGTTGTGAGAAAGTAAGCAACGCGTTGCGACATTTCGGCAACGCGTTGCGGCGTCAGCCAATCCAATTCAAGAATTTCTGTGACCGTTTTAAAAAAATAGATCCCCAACGCGGTGCGGCAATACGGTATGACCCTTATGGCTTTCACAACGCGTTGCAAGCCATCACTGGTGGAGCCTGAGGCCTCCGATCTCCAGTCCCTAAGCAGAGCCCGATGGCCATCCAGCTCTATGAAGGGCTAGGTAGGGCTTCAGCCCTACCGTGGTCTCTGCTCTCTTCGTTCGCGTGCGGTCGCATGCTCCCACACGCTCGTCCCGCGTTGTAAGGCACTAAGTGGCATAAATAACGGATATTGCTTGCAAACGCGTTTTGTGAAGTTTGCAAACGCGTTGTGGAAAGGTCGCAACGCCGTGTGAGATTTATATTTGTGGGGTGGTCGGTCCGTTCGCACTGCACTCGAAGATTGCGAGGGGGGGTTGCGGTGGTGGGGGGGGTGTGTATTGGCCGACACCGAACGGGTTGCTGAATGCGCAAAACGCGTTTTGCCGAAATGGTCGCAACGCGTTGCCGAAATGCGCAACGCGTTGCCGAATGTTCTCACAGTTTGTTACTTTCTCAACGCGGTTGCGGCAATACGTTATGACCCGTATGGCTTGTGAAGCTTGCAACGCGTTGTGGCTGGCAACGCGTTGTGAAGCCTCGCAACGCGTTGTGAGGTTTGCAAAGCGTTGCAAGGTATCTAGCACGCGTTGTGGGTCATTTTTGAAATACGTCACAGAATCATGATTTGAGTGGCCGACACAGCAACGCGTTGCTGAAATGTCGCAACGCGTTGCTACTTTCGCAACGCGTTGCAGCATACGTTATGGCCCTTTGTGGCTTGCCATACACGTAGTCTTGATTTAAAATAAACCGCCTCAATGAATACATCTTTTTCATAAGCGCGCCTAAGCACCAGCGAGTGAGTATCTGAGCACATGCATCGGTGCACTATTATTACACCGTGCCACACACTATTAAACACAACATCAATTTGCATCACCTACGATTAGTGTATATGCACAAAGCGGCACAGTATGTGAAAGAAGAAGCGGAGGCAGCCATGCTTTCCTATTGTTGGACTCATGTTTCTTTGTGGTCAGGCCAAAACATGCGAGACGATGAATTTCTAAAGATGAGTTAACGTTTTGCCTCTCTTATCTATATAGAAACCTCTTTGATGTAACATGGATGTTAATGTCAGAGTACAATGGGTCGGGTGAACGTTAATTATTTTGTGGTGGCCTTTTTCACTCCAATATTCTATTGATATTTTCTTGGGTAAGTCGCCTCATCTCCTGCTAATGGAACGGCTTGGGCACATGGTTGGAAGATCGGTATGGGAAATAGTACTTGATGGGGTATCGATTGTCCGATGCTGCAAGGAAAGATGTACATGGTTGTCTTAAATGTTGCAAGTGATCGCATTTCAGCATAGTCGAAAATGAGGACAATTATCATTATATGCCTCCTCCAATTAAAATGTTTATCAATTAATTAATTATTACCACGTACGGTGAATTCAAACATATTAGTTGCACGCTGATGTTGTAGAAAAGGTTAAACGGCTTGGACTTTCACTGTGAGTAGTAATTGGATGGGGTAGTCGTGTGCTTGTAAGGTAAAGATTACATGTGTTTTAAAGGGATGACCCGATTTTAGTATATACACAGTTTTCATCTTTATAGAATGGCTTCCATCCCTAAACACCACCCCAAAGTTTCATCCGTTAAGAGCTAAAAAACGTGATTTTGTAAGTACCCATAGAGTACTGTGTAAAATTAATATTGGTCTACCAAAACGTGGCACATTTTCGCTCATAACTCTCAAACCAAACAATCTTTAGCCCTCAGATTTCAGAGGGTAAATGAGAAAAATAGTAGTTTTCTTCAGATTTAAAAATTGTGACCACTTCTAGGTTTCTTAGCGACCGGGCCATGGCCCTTTAAACGTTTGTTAGCATTATTCATTCAAAGTGTCTACAGATATTAAAATTGGGGCAATTACCATTGTATGCCTCTCATATTTAAATGCTCAGATTAAAGTTTAATTGTTACACATTTAGCATTGCTTCAAGATGGCTGGCCTTTATCCTGGTAACCATCAACAGCCATAATTCACCTCTGAAGAGCGTGTGATTAAGTTGCCAACTTTCATTCAGACGAGAAGCCATTTAGAAAGCATTGTGTTCTGAGAAATTTTTCCTAATAGTCGTTTACCGAAAAAGAATACAATAAATGAAATTGTGACATACACTAGATATAGGAAGTGAGCTTAAATAGAAAAAGAAGGAACAATGAAAGGCAAATAAGAGCAAACACGCGGGCAAACCAACGGTATAAGAACGGCACTCCAAGGAAAAAATCCAAACACAAGAAGGAATACAGTACACTTGACTTTATCATCTTTTAACCGTATCACAAGAATTGGTCTGGGCTGACATCTGTACCACATCCAGCAGAGGGGTGCACGAATTGCAAATGATCTTCTAAGTAGGGTGGCCCACTGCAAATGGTCTGTCATTGACAATGTCAACCCTCCCAATAGGTTTCAACAGCTTTCACCGTCAGTGCTCATTACCCAGAACAACTTCCCAACACAGTGGGAGTGGCCAAACGTGAATTTGACATGCTTTAGTAATTTTGCTCAATTTCCTTTAAAATCGTCTAAATTGATCAGGGGAAAAGTTTTGTGGAGCTAAGAAACTGTTCTATCCATCGAACTGTATCACGTTTTCTTGAAAGTGCTTTCCGCCTTCCAAAAATAATTTCTGAATGTTGCACTTTTTGTGGTGCCTTAAAACATAAACTGGTGAAGATCAGGTTGTACAATTCTAAATGTACTTGGGTTGCCTTGTCTGGCGCTGCTGAAGAGTTAAACTTTAGTCTAAACTACATTTTGCAACCAAACCTGAGCGTATTATAGGAAGGCACAATTTGCTGCTACACATGTCGTCCAGGCACCATGGGTGCTTCCCTGTGACTGATTTTACTAGTGATATGCGTTTGAAATCGTCTGAAAATGAAAATGTTCTAATTGAATTAATTTTGCAGTATACTGTAGTTTTAGAGTAATTTGTTGGCGAATTGCAGTCAGTAAAATGCTGTAAAATTGACAATATTTTTAGAGTGTAGCTCTAGTTTATCGGATGCCTGTTGACATTGCGTTTAAGTTTAATCTCTTTTTCTGAAAATGAGTTTAATCACAGATAAAAGTCAGATTGGCTTAAAATCGCGCTAAACACCTTTCTGGAATGCGTCAATATTTTACTTACGGTAATAGTTACGGTGGAGTTGAGTTTCGCAATGGGTCTGTGTGTTGCCACAATAATGTCCAGTTGAGCAGCATGGGTTTTCTTCAGTGCATATCACTTCTGCCCCATTGGGTCCAAAACCACAACCACATCTACCATTAAAGTGAATACTTAAATAAACGTTGGCTGCATGAAAGGTAAAACAGAAGACATGTAAAAATCCCTGACATCCCTGCAAGAATTTACAGTGTATTTAGCATGTGTTGTGACACAATTCAAAAGCATTCAGACCGAGATTCAGACATTGTACTAGAGGCTTGTAGTAAGATATTGATCTAACGATATAGTCAGACATAAGACAATTATCATTATATGCCTCTCCAATTTAAATGTTGTCATCAATATAATTAATTATTACACTGTACAGTAAATTCAAACATACCAGTATAAGTAGAACAGGTTAAACGGCGTGGACTTCTACTTTCATGGGTTGTCGATGCTGCAAGTAAAGATATACGTTTAACCATGGTGTTTTAAAAGGGATGACCCGATTTTAGTATACACAGTTTTCATCTTGATAGAATGGCTTCCACCCCGTTTTGATGTAAGAGCTAAAAAACGTGATTTTGTAAGTCCCATAGAGTACTGTGTAAAATTAATATTGGTCTACCAAAACGTGGCACATTTTCGCTCATAACTCTCAAACCAAACAATCTTTAGCCCTAAGATTTCAGAGGGTAAATGAGAAAAATCATTACTCTAGTAGCTCATGGTGGTTTTGTATGCATTATATGTCCAGAGCTAAACTCTTCAGGAATCCACTAATTGAAGGTCCAGGAACAATATTTGGTTGGTAACTTAATTCCCACTGATGCCGAAAATGCTGAAATGGCCACGCCCCTTTTTGGGGGGTCACACCCCTTTTGAGCGAAGTACTACGACTGTATCTGCAGAACCGTTAGACCTAGAAGGTTGATAGACCACTCAAAATGTGCGGCATGGCACATTATGGGGGGTCAGTAAGACATTTGTATATCCAAAAGTCAAAGGTTTTAAGATAATAGTCAACAACTGATTTCACCACATTGCGCACTATACAATGTATGAATGAAATTCATCAGGTTTTCATGCCAAACAGAAGGGGATTTCACCATAACCGGGATTTTGCCCTACCTCTCCTCATTGATAATGTTAGGGTAACTAAGTTATGTTCCGAACAGAAAATCCATATTCTTTTTCCCCCGTTCTGCAAACGGCAAGCCCGTAAAAAAATTGTGACCTTGAGCAAATTGGGTAATATAGTGACAACCGTGCATTTTTAAGTGCCGTATAACAGTGTATTTGCTCCACAAACCATAGTTATAGCGATATCAAATAGTTTCCCAAAAAGTTTGCATTTGAATTTATACATGACGATTATCAAGCCCACATTTTAATGATTACGGATCTCTACCCGTATCATGCGGCCTCTAGTGCGCAGTGGCATAGCCAGACCTGACTCGGGGGGGGGGGGGAGATTTCCCGATTCTTGTACTTGCATTAGGAAATGATTAATGTACGAGGAGTGGGGTCCTAGGGGCCAGAGCGGAGCTCCCCAAGAGATTATCCGTAATTAGCCGCTGGACGCCATCGACGCGACTCGTACGACGTTGTTATAGAGCGGACTCGTGAAGTGCAGGGTTCAGCGCTCAGAGAACCATTACCATCAACTACTCACTCTGCAATGTATTTACAACGATATTGATTCTTTGTTGTCACGTTCATTGATTGCTCTCCCACACCTCTCCTAACAAAGAAATTTGCTCGGTAAATGGATGATTAATGTACTTCTTGGGAAGTTATTTAAAATAAATCATGACCTTGTTGCTTTTGTTCGCACTTGAAATCGTCACGAAAATATTTCAGTGAGACAGCAGGTCACCTTGCATGCTTATTTTCTTTTTCCATGAAAACAATGGTGCCGCGCTTGACCTCTCCAGTTGGTAAAAACGTTTGAAACAACTCGTTTTTGGGGCTGTAAATAGTTGTTTATTTTCAATATTGCAAGAAATGTTTCTAAAATTCTACTTCATACTCAGATGGTATAATTATGAATTAATGATATTTTTGGGGGTTGAAAACCAAGGATGAAAAGTGAAAAAATCGTGTTTAAATAATGCGTGGTCTTGACAAATTCAGAAGCCCCACACATTTTAATTTTTACCAAATCATAAGGGACATCTTATCTGTAAAAAAGTCTGTGCACGTGAAGCTGTATCTGTTTGGAGAAAGTGAATCACGGTTAGTTCTCGATTGCCATTGAACATGAATTCCCCTATACTTTAACTTGGCGAAAAACATCACTGAATTTACACCGTTTTTTTTTTCTATGTGGGGAATCAAACCAAGAGCAAGGACGCGTGTCTTTTGTGTTTGTGCAAATCCATCCTCTGACCTCTACAACAATTTCTCACTGTTAGCATGTGTCACTGTGCCTCGGACTGACTGATTTTGATAATTGCGCGCTTGTATTTCAATCTATGTTCCCTAATTCGAAGAGTACGCACATAAGTAACCCAAAAAATAGTCGCCAGATTTTGTTTCCCTGAGTTTCTTTTCCTTTTCCCTTTCTTTTTTACCATTTGAGATGAATATACCATACTGACCCATGGTATATTATTATTAATCTCAGATAATATGTACACGAATTTGGGATGAATTTACTATTCTGCCACCACTTAAAATTCGGCACCTTTAACATGCGGTTTATTCCGTTAACGTTGCCGAATTCGTAGACTGTGGCAGAATACTAAATTCTTTCCACGATTTTTTTACATACTCGTTCTTTTCAATATGCCCGGGAATATGCGACTGTCGAAACATTATTGTGTGCTTTTTACCTTTAGTACCAAATCAAAATGAATATGGCCAACGGGTGTTCCGTTTTCGCAGAGTACTACCGAGTTATTTCAACCAAAATCAAAACGAAAATAACATTGCGATGTTGTACGTTTAGTTTGTTTGTTTGTTTTTGGAATATTTTTCATTTTAACACGGAGACAAGAAGGACAACTCTGACTATATGCTTTGTTTATTTGCCTTTTTATAACGAATAAATGTTGATGTTTTCGGTTTTTAGTAAAGGACAACGATGCCGAAATAAAAGATTCCTTCTAGTGTTGATTCTATATTTTATTTTTTTTTCTCCATGAAAGAAAAACCTTCTAAAACACACTTTTGTTCACTGTTTCTCCCCTCCCTTGATATTATAAAAATGAGCATTTAATCTTAACTTGTTTCAAACCTTAAATTGATTGAAAGTGTTGAGTTTTCTATTAAAAAACTTAATCCTTTTAATAATAGCGAAAAACAGCGGTCAATTACGAGGTTTGTTGAAAAAAAATAAAAAAAATAAAAACCGTGGTTGTCTTAAGCCTACTTTCTAAAATTAAGTGAAAATAAATGAATAACAAACCATTTTCCTTGACAAGCTTCTGACATTTACAGACACGTGACGTAATCATTTTTAATTCAAAACTAATTATTGCAAAACTATATCATATAACATGTGTTAACCTTTTTGTTTGTTCCAAACATAGTCTCTCCAAGTGATTGTCTGCACGAATGGACATAAAAAAACATTAAGTAAACCTTGTTTACAATTAGGGTCTATATAGTTTAGCAGTCACGCAAAACCATACCGTCCAAACACATCAGCACGCACCAAACATAGTGGGGACTGATGAACAGATCTTATGTGAGTTGCAAAAGCCGGATAAAAACTGTGAATTTTGGTACACAAGACTTTATACATTGATAATCACAAAAAATTGATGGAAGCACTTGCACACCCTGTCATGGCCCCGCTGGATTTCAAGGGACACGGGGTAAAATTTTTAAAAGTTCCGATTGTGTTGAAACGCACACCTGAGTCTGTCTGGGTACAAGGATTCTAAAAGTATAGTTTATATTCCTGTGGACTTATTAGTGTAGGAATTATGGGATAACCAAACTGTAAAAATGGTACAAAAAAAGTCAATTTTGGTTGTACAGGGGCAAAAATAAAAGTTGCTCCATTTTTGTAAAAGTGGTTCAAATTGTTGGTTTAGCTCATAGATGAAATATAGGAATAGTTGTGACTATCGTACGGGTTGTTATAACAAAAATGGCGAATAAAGTCAACAAGCTATTGGAGCTATTGGATTCTATTGACTGTTGACCTCTTTTGTTGATAAAGTGAAAACTAAGCATAACAGATAAGGCAAAACTATCCTTATTTCAATCCCGTTAAGCTAGGGAAACAATTTGCAACACAATTACCGAATCAAAGCAATTTAACTTTTGACCCATGTACACACCAACATTTAACTTTTTCACACATTTTTACAGTGTTTTACCCCATAACTCTGGAACAATAAGCCATAGAATAGTGAACTATCCTTTTTGGAATCCTTTTGACCAGACGAACACCATGTGTGCTTTTTAACACATTCAGAACATGTTAAATTTTTGACCCCTGTATAACCTTGAAACCCAAGCTGGGGGCCATTAGGGGGGTTTGGCAAGTGCTTCCATATCAATTTTCTGGAAGTATCACTGCCTAAAGTACTTGTGCAAAAATTCACAGATTTTATCCGGAAGCGCATCACTCTTACACTACAGTACCCTGCTAACATGCCAACATTTACAAAGCTAAATATTTTAGACTCTGCTTTAGATATCACACACGCGCGGCAAACACACCCAAACCAAATTCCAGTTTTTAAGTGGAAATTGTAAATACATAGTAGTTAGTTTGTGGCTAATAAAAATTATACAAACAAGTTGAAAGGACACAATGTTTTTAATGAGAATACAACTTCTCCCAATTTGCATTTGATTGGTTTTATAGCACCCCTATCAGAATGTTTCTAATGTGTATGTACAAAAAGTAGAAAACACGCGTCGCCGTCATAATCCTTCGGTTAATGTTTCCTACAAGTAACTGCGCTTCAATTTGGGCCAATAGAAAGTTCGAAATTCGCAATTGGTCAAAAGAGAATCAAAGAGGCCCATAATTCGGAATAGTATGTATTAGTACAATGCGACCGCACATTCAAAAAAATGATTATGACAGCCAAAGTAGCTTAAAATTAATGTCAAAATGTAGAAAACGAAAACTTGAAAACGTGCGCTACGGCTAAAATTCTTAACTCTGCGCACGCATCCTTGTAGGTGCAACTTGGAGACCTCTTTAACCGTAAGGATTTTTGTAAGACCTTTTTTAACAGGTGTTAAAAAATCCATTGAGAACCAATGGCTGTTTTGTTTAACAGCAAAGTTACTTTTGCCCACAATTATATTGTTCTTTTTTATAGGTACCTTAAAACTTAAAACTTTTACCCTAACGGACGAGACTAGGTTTTACCTTAGATACCAATACTACACAAAATACTACTGCACGAGTGGAGAAAATGCGCCCTCTTTTTTCACTTCTTTCTGTGTTTTTTTTTTTCCCTTTTTCTTGTAGCTGAACGACTAGCTATACTCGTCTAAGCTCAGCTCGTAGTATTTTTTAGCACTCAGTGCTGTTAGTGTTAAAATAAATAATGCTGAAAATTCAGATTGCTAAAATACTAGTATTATAGGCCTTGGCAGATATTATATTTCTAATAATCTTTGCTTTATGTTTTTGTAATTTACGTTCAGATTTTGTTGGGTCAAATTTAGAAGTGCAAAACACTGGAACATTTTTTAATGATTACGTGATGTAAAGAAAATTTTAAAAAATCAAGCACCATTGTAGATTAAGAAAATGCAAAGGAAGAATTAAAAAAAAGCGCTCCCCACAGCGATCACAATTGCATATAGGCCTAATGTTGGGATCAAAAAGAAATAAAACTTTTAACTAGAACAAATTCAAAACTGGACAGTAAAGTAAGCAAACAGCACCGAATTACCATGTAAAGTGGAAAGCCACAATCGATTTTAATTAGGCAAACAAACACTGAAAAATAACGCCACTTCCCAAGTGGCTTGCTACGTGACTGTCGAGACGCCAATCCAATGCTCGCTGAGTTTCAGTAACGTTATCACGCATAGCGCTGTACAGGTCAGCGTCTAGCTCGAGAAAAGTCAGCGTTTTTCTGAAGAGCGTGCGAGACACGATCGAGAAGAGCGACACAGCTACGCCGTCTAATAAAGGAGAATCCGCCGTAAGGGCCTGGGTTTTGCCATTTTATTGAAAAAAGGATAATGAAAGGAAAGCTAACATGTGTTTCAGAAGCACAAATTTTCCCACGTGTCCTTCTTTTCCCCGTCTTCCCCTTCTCTTTCTCTTCTTGTTCCCATCTTTCTCTTCTCTCCTTTACCCAGGGTCTCGTTCTTCCTCTTCTTCCCTCTTTTTTCCTCTTTCCCTTTCTCTTCTTCCCTCTTTTTTTCCTTTTTTTCTTCTTTTGCCTTCCCATTTGGCTCCCCTTCTCGATTTAGTGTGTGGTGTGTGGGGGGGGGAGCTTTGCCCCCCGCTCCTCCTCCATTGGCTACGGCCAATGGTAGTGCGGCGTAAAAATGGGTAATTTTAGTGACTTTTCATTTGAGCTACGAAAGGGGGCCCAACTTTTCGAGGTCATGAAATTTTACCTACTGTCCTACCCATTTGGTACCTGCACACATGGGAACCGGCATGTAGTTAGTGCATTAAGATAAAGATCCTTTCACAGCGTTTACACTTGCCATTAGGCAATACAAAAGAAAATTTTGTAGGTTATTTTCGTGACTTGTTTATGCATACGGTCACAAGCATGCATTAGTGCTTTTAGATCGTTTAAAGACCCTTCAACAGCATTTAACTTTCCTTCTGCAGGACTTAACTTAACATTAACTTAAGTCAAAAAAAATTGGAAAACAATCTATTTCACTGTACGATTGGCCATTTGAAACCCCCCCCCCCCCCATGAAAACGAAAGGAGTAACATTAACATTCTGATTATATCCCAGTTGAATCCAAATGGTCAATAGCTCTGTCAATACAAACGTCATAACTGATTGAGTTGTGATGAAATACACTGTTATACAGCACTTACAAAATTCGCGTTTTTCACCTAATATTAATTCCCAATTTTGCTCAAAGTCACAACATTTTGACGGGCTGTCATTTGAGAACGGAGAGAATAATGAATGTTCTTTTTGTCAACCTACCCTTAGCTACCCCAAAAAGTATCTCTCGGAGGGAGTTTGAGCAAAATCCAAGGTCTATGGTAAACTCCCTTCCTTGGTTTGGTCATGAAAACCTATGAATCCCACAATTCATATTGTATAGTGCGCAATGGTGAAATCAAGTTTTTTTGACAATTATCTTCAAAACCTTTGACTTTTTTGGATTAAAAATGTATTTTAAAAAAAACATGCCCCCCCATACTGTTTGGCCCTATCCCCCATTTTGAGTGGTCGCTCAACCTTCTAGGTCCACGGTTCTGTAGATACAGTCAGTAGTACTCGCTCAAAAAGTTGAGCGTGACCCCCCCAAAAGGGCGTGGCCATTTCAGCATTTTTCGGCGTCAGTGGGAATTAAGTTACCAACCAAATATTGTTCCATGGGACCTCAATTAGTGGATTCCTGAAGATTTTACTCTGGACCACTATAATGCATACAAACCACCATGAGCTACTAGAGTACATAGTTTTCTTCAGATTTAAATTGTGACCACTGCTAATTTCTCTCTGGGGACGTTCTATTTTCTCGGAACCTAGGGTCAAATACCAGGGCCTATATTCCAGAAAAGTATTTTAATCCACGTAAATTATAAGTGCGTTTTAAGCAAAGTTGCGTTTTAAATATACTTAATATAATGCATCAACAGAGTTCATACATAATGAAATGGATCCTTCTTGAAATCGCTTCCACAAATTTGAAAACTATTTGAATGTTTACATTCTGTTAAAACAGTAAAACAGCAAGAATTCGTGGCAGTTCGTGGCAATTCCTGCCAAATAAAGCTGTTGACATCCCTGCCAGAATTTACAGTGTATTTAGCATGTTTGTGACACAATTCAAAAGCATTCAGACCGGTGTGAAAGCAGATAGTCCGACGGGAGCCACAGTCCGGGGCTCCATAAACGATAACGGAATAAAGCATGAAACTAATGTTGCGTAAAGAGTCAACTGAATCGATTGCTCTATTGTTCACCATTGTTAGCGGACTCATGAGTAAGACGGGACTATTAATTTAAAAATTTACATCGGGATTCAGCCATTGTACTTCATTCTAAGATATTGATCTAACAAGTGGAAGGTTGATTAGCCAAGATTAGCACATATACAACAGCAATGGTCTGTGAGCTGATGACTGCATGCATTTAAAGTTTGATAAAATGCTACCAGTAATGTCAGCATCCTGGTTTAGAAGTGAAGCTTACAAGGAAAATAATATTAGTTACTTTTCCCTGTTTTTACAAAATGTAAACACCCAAATTGTTTTTAAATTTGTGGAAGTGATTTCAGTAAGGGTCTATTTTATTATTTTTTGATTTTTCATGTCAAATGGCCCTTTAAAGTAATAATAGCACATATTTTGAAGAACGCCCTAATTTTTAAACTTGTGCGATATATACAAAGCTGTGTTGGTATTTGTATAGTAAAGTATACTCTTCAAAATAAAGGTGCAATTATTGTTTTAAACGGTATATTTTACAAACAAACGTTCGATTAGTTTAAAATCACGCTAACCATCTCCTTAGAATAACTTCTCAGACACAAACCACACAGATAGCGCTGATTTGATGTGGCTCGGTCATTGGTGTTCCGATGACCCACGTACGGCCTCGTCCTCGTCCGTTATTCATACATGAAAAAAACTGCAATAACCCTTAGAGTGGAGTTGATTCTTCAGCTCCAACGGTTTTGATATTAAACAATGTCTTAAAACATTTAAAAAATCAGCATTTTCCGTCAAAAATTCGCTTTTACGTGTTAAACCAACGACGTTTAAAATTGGGATTTCTTGGCCGCTACCGCCTATGATATATTTAAAAAAATTAAATGAAAGAATAATATAATGTATGAAAACAATTACCATCCGACGACACGACAAGTAGAGAGTAACAAACCATCCACATTAACGCTATCTTGTATCCTTTGGCTTCCATTTTTATTGGTTTTAAGAACCTGCTATAGAGCTTCGTATAACTCTCTTGTATATATATATATATATATATATATATATATATATATATATGCATATACAGTATACATAACCTTTATACCATTCTAGGTTTATTAAAGGAAATTCCCGGAGCCCTTCCTTTGTTGTTTTGAAGAAACATGCTGACCTTATACGGTTACATGTTTTCGTGGTTATGTGGAAATTGTTGGGACACTTTGTCATAATGACCCTTTCCCCTATATCAATGTTGGTACCTATGAGTGATGGTGCTGTATGTTTACCTCGACATGGCTTGGTGGGGGCGGGACCGGGGAGGTAACAAAGGTAAATGAATGTTAACCTCAAAGAAAGCATGTGCTAAAGAAATACTCCACTCGTAGGTAGTAAAAACGGGGTCAGGAAGCTATTGTCCCAACGAATTAAGCACAAGATTGTGGTAAAGCCGTCATGCTTAAACATGACGGAGGAAGCAGAAACGTTCCTCCTAAGTTACAATGAATTGTATAGTTCTTATATGGCTTTAATAGAAATAATCTCCTTAATTTACGGTCTGAGCGTAAATTTAATGGAACAACTTCCTTAGATATTAGGGAACTAAAAACAGCCGGTATTCCATTGTTTCGCCAGTGCTACTCCACACTGTGGATGACTTTTCCAATTCAGGCCTGTAGAAAATTGCGCGGCACTGACGATTTCTGGTAGGATCCCATTTTTTTTTTTTTTTTTTTGGGCCTTGTGTGTCGCAGCTTTGGTCCTCTGGCCAAATGATAATCTTGAAATGACCAGAACCACATGCAGTGTACGAAAGTTCTTAATTGTGTGCCCATCCATTATTTTTTTTACACTGTTCACACGCTGGTCAGTGATAGTGACATTCCTTGCTTGCACTAAAAAGCTGACGTAGTCCTCCACCAGCCAATTATTACCAAAAAATACTTCCAATTGTATAATAACAATTTGTGGTAAATAATTACATGATTGTATGTGTATTTTAACACTGATCGCGTAGACTAAAACGCGACTAATTTTCATGTGTTGTTAAATAGGCACAACTTTTGTACAGCAATATATGACAGATATTACGACACAGTAGTGATTTGTTTTTGCATGGACAAGAAATCCTTTAAGAGTCAGTATGATAACCTGTAGCTTGTTGTTTCTATGCAATATCTACGTTAAAGGAAACCTCAAAAAAGGGTGGATATTCGTATTTTACGATCACAGGGCAGAAGCCTGAGTGAATTCGAATCTACGAATCCACTCTTTTTGAGAGGTTTCCCGGAGTTTAAACCTTCTCACAATGTAAAATCATGTCAGTAACAAACTCATCAATCCTTTGAAAACTTTTGCATATTTACTCATCAATTGACGAGTGGTTTGAAAGAGTTGAGCTGTTATTGGCCCGATAAGATTAATTATCGATCTCCTTTTCGAGTCCACACATCAGTACTGTGAAGATGCATACTTTGTTCCTGCACCTGTTCGTAGTCTTGTGTCTCAGTACCCATTCAGTGGACTGAATGATACAAGGGAAGCGTAGTTTCGAAAGCTCTTGCAAAGGAGGAATGGATTTTTGGAAAATTAGGCACACATGTCACCGCAGATAATCGCAGAATAATATTAAGGCACGGTATTTATCATATAACGCAGATATCAGCTAACTCAGAAGAATCATCCACTTGGAACTTATTGAACTACCGACTCATGCAGAATTTATATAACAGGACAATATTTAATTTTTGAAATGTCTATTACCCCCCTGAGTAATTCCAAGGATAACAACATTTAACACATTCAATATTTGCAGTTTGAAGTGCGGGAAATTGTTTAATTTGTATACCAAAAATTTGTCCGGGGAGGGTAGGGGCCAACTCAACATATAAGACCATACGGGGACCGTTCGTATATGGGTCTCATTTTCAACACTTCTAGTATCTGAAGCCACCTTTTTCATGCCATTTTAGTATAGTAATAGTCCGCTTTTTAAATCTTATAACATTTGTGGAAAAATGAGTACTGATCAATTTCCTAATCCTGAAGCCAAAACACTTTGCTAATAACGTCGAAATTTTGAGTAAATGGCATATTTGTGTTAATTTGAGCCAAAGATCTACATCTCTGTTAGCTATCGCTTTTTCAGCAAAATTGGTATAAATTGGGGGGTCATGTTTGCAGACTCATCGGATGCACGTCCCTACCCAAAGCAAATTTGAGATCCCCCGTGGAAATTGTCTCGGTTTCACGCTCGCATACATTTTAAAATTGCAATTTAGGCATTGCATTTTGTAATGTTTTGAGTGTCTTATCGCAGTTTTAAAATGAGTCCAAAGAGTAAATAACGATAAAAATCCAGGTAACACATGACTTTTTTACTAAAAAATCATGACCGCTGAGGGTTTCGGGCACAAGAGCCACCACTCGGTGGATACAACCTTTTTCTGTCTTATGGCTACCTCTCTTTCCACAGGAAATTGTTCAATATCGCTGGCTTTAGTTCCGTGATACATATAGTCAATATGGGCAATTTTACCTCAATCAGCTCCTTTTTGTGACCCTCTGCATCCCCCTAAAACTTGTGAAAAAACCCTATAGGACACGTGTAAAATATAGATGAACCTCCCCGCCAAATTGGTTTGTTTGACATCACATTAGGACCGAAATGGCCCATAATCACTAATCATATGGATAATACAAACAGATTGAACAAATATTAACAATATAATCACTCGATTGACAACAATACGAGGCTATGTAAAACTGCATTAAACTCTAAATGATAACCTTTAACACGATGCCCTAAACAATAACCGCACTTTACATTGATACCTTTAAAGTGAACAACCATAATTAATCGCATTTTAAGAAATTTAATTCGCTAAATTCCATCTGTAGTAAATGAAATTCAAGCATAGGCCTAAAATGCTTTCTAATTACTCCGTAGAAATTTGAAGATGAAATAAGTTAGAAATAAAAAAAAATAAAAAAAAATATTTTAAATGTTTTAAGGGCCCAACAAGAATCTAAAGGTATGTTACATTTTGAAAAATACCTACAAAGATTGCAGAGCTATAATAAGTTTGACAGGAATCTACTGAAACACATGAAATAGATCACCATAGATTTAAGACAGAATAGGTAAATTTTAAAAATCAAAACATTGTTAACAGCTGAGAGGGGCAATATAGTTAAAAAACAACACGTGTACAAACATAATAAAGTACAACAATATTTCAGAACAACAGACAAAAATACTCTCTGATCCCAGTAGTTATTTTCACATTGGATTTCTGTTTATTAATTTTGCGACCCATTTTCTATTCGTTCACCCGTCAATACCACAACATGGTCAATCTATTTACTAAATCGATGAGATCAATTTCTACGAATCTTCTATTATACATTTTAATGTGGGGGTTAAATCCCCGTAGTTTCGTAGATACGAAGCCCCACACTTGACGTAGATTCGTAGATATACGAATTACATTTAGACATGATAACAGAAGATTCTTAGAATTAGACCACGGTTTTTTATAGAGTGACGTCACTGCAATGGTTTAATTCGAAATAATACCAGACATACACAAGTGACTGAACTGAATGTCTTTTGTTTCACATGAAGGTGATCATTATAATTAATGTCTGGCGTAGTCATTCATTAGAAAACAAAAAAAAAAAACAAAAAAAAAAAAAAAAAAAAAAAAAAAAAAAAAAAAAAAAGGACAATATTATACCTAATGCTGTGTACATGTAGGAGTGGTACATGTAAACATTTCAAACTAAATTTGTTACTTCATTACAATTTACATCAAATGCATAAGAGTGTAATTTTTTAAGACTCTTGTTTATTTTGTCAATTTTGGACGCTGATATTATAGCTCGGATAGAACTTGGATAGATCAGGGTGACTAGTGGAAGAATCCACGGTTTTGGACGTGATTTTTTGTTTTTGAGTGGAAATTTGCTCTTTTTAAGTAGCAAATCACTTATTTTGGAGTGGTTTTACAAGAGTTTCACTCTTTTTGGGAGTGAAAGTTCTCACTCGTTTACATTTAGAAGTAGTAAACATTTACAGCATCCTTAGGACCTATGACCTTACTTGTCTATTTAAGTTGACTTTTAACCCAGAACCACAAAATATGCCCAATTTTATGGCAATTACGTTAAAATCAGTCGTCCAGAGTTTTAATCGGCAAGACGACCTAATGGATTATCTCCTTGTGTGCCTGCATATTATTGATGTTTGTCATCTGTCTGTGAATCTTTATTACACACACTTAATTGAGAGTACCGGACCGAATCTAAATTCTTTAATATCTTGGTTGTTCCCTAATCACAGTCTTCCTGTAAACTTTCGCATGTAGTTTCACTTTAATTGTCACATAAGTGGTAAAGATGGGCTTGTAATATAGGTCAACTTTTATACAAAATTACTAAATACTTATCAACGTACCGCGACTATATGAATCGATGTCAAGTATGGCACTTAAAGCGGCACTGGCACATTTTTTCAGAAAATTGAAATTTCTTCAATTTACTCGTAAATGATAGTCTAGGCCATTGGAAGAATAGAGATATATTTTACACATTAAAATAACATACCCAAAAGCAGATAGGGAGATTAATAAGAGGCTAAAGACATCCAGGTAATTTGTAGGCTAACTTTTAAGTTTGCCCTAACTCTAATCAACAAAATTAATGTGCATGTCTATTACATGAATATCATAGACTCGTACTCATTGATATTAAAGGAGAACCTGTACCAAGAATAATTTATATAGCATACGCTATAAAATAATTATTGAACACATATCGAGTGGTTTCATGGAAAAACGGAATTATACTAACCATAAAAATGAATTAAAAAGATTTGTCTGACCATGCGCTATTTGAAATTCGCGCTACTGCATATGGGATAGGTATACGTGTTATGCGATACGGACGGCACACTAGCGTCATACACCTTCACCAGTGACGCTTTCATAATGTGTATTTCCTATGGCATGTATGATGTACACGTGCCGGCCGTATCGCATAACACGTTATACACTAGCGCGGTTTTTAAATAGCGCATGGTCAGACTAGATGGTTGGAAGTCATTTTATGGTTATAATAATTTTGTTTTTCGGTGAAACCACTCTATATGTTGTCAACTATTATTTTATGGAATATATTGTATAATATTATTCGTTGTACGGGTTCTCCTTTAAAAGCACAAAAGTCACAGACCGGTTTAACAAGGTGCGTGTCTTGTGAATCAACTGTGGCGTGTGTTGTCTTGTGTTACACGCCATTTAGACCGTCAGCCTCGAAGGTTTTGATCAAACGAAAGAGATAGAGATAGGGATACCCCAAGGATCAATTCTTGGTCCTCTTTTATTTATAATTTTTGTGAATTCTTTACCTGAATCAGTTTCATGCAAATGTGTTATGTATGCAGATGACACTACCCTTTTAGTCAGCTCATCTGACCCAATCCCCCTGCAAAATGAGCTTAACACTACCTTGACTAAAATTGCTCATTGGTTCAGTTACATAAAAACTAATTTCATGGTTGTTTGGAAATCAACAAACACTAAAATTATAAAATATTTCCGTAATGTTATGAAAATTTTCTATTGAAAGAGTCAATTCATACAAGCCTTTTGGTGTTATTTATGAGTCCTATTTGTGATTGTGGAGGCACTCCGATGCGATTATGTTTGTTTCAAATGTTTCCAAGAGAACTTGGGTGTAATCAGGAGAATTATCTTATCTCCTCATACTACATTAATATGCTTGCCAAGCCTGGTCTTTCACAAATTTTGACTACTCAGCTTCTGTTTGGTCCAATTTCAATACTGGGCACCATAATGATCCTCCAAATTTTGCAAAACAGACTTGCCGTTTCCTTTTTCTGCAGATTTCTACTTCGGTGGCAAAATGATGATGACCTTGTTGTACTAATCTGAGGAGAAGATTGAATTATCAGATCTTATTTAACTTTTAATTGCCTTAAGCATTTTTGCTCCTGATATATCCTCCTCTTGTTTTACTTTACCAGGCAACACCTTCTAAAGGCACTCGAGTCAGCTCAGACGCTGTTGATATTCCATCATGGAAGAACAAAGCTGGTAAAAGACATTCCATACAGAGCAGCTTTACTCTGGAATAATCTACCAAAAGGCACACTAAGTAAATTAGATTCCATGAGTTTTGTTACTTTTAAAAGTGCCATTACCACATTATTCCTGTTTACATATTTTCTATGTGTATGTAAGATGAAATTTTGTGTCGGTATTGGTAATGCATATGGTGGGGGTGATAGGTTGTACATGCATGCATTGGTTATGTGTGCATTTGGTACCTTTGGTATGTGTAGGTATGTGTGTGTATGCGTTGTGTGTGTGTGTACTGCTACATCTTCAAAGTGCTACATGTTATTTTATGTATATATGTACAAATCTACATAGCACATATACATGTATATGTGTTATGTAAGTTATGTTACCATAACTTATTTTTCTGTATTTGATTAACTGTCATTAATGTTATCAGGTCTTCCTGGGAGACCAATACATTGTATGAAGGAATTTCCTGATAAATAACGATTAAATAAATAAATAAATAGCTGAATTCGGGAAAATCAGAGAAAAAATAAACTTTTGCCAATCGTAAAGTTTTGCCGGAGACCGGTGCTGTGTTTAGCCCCAGGAAGGGGTAAGTTTACTATGGGTGTCAAATGTTCGAACTGCTCTCAATCTAATGAAATATAGCTCAATTATTCCGTAGGTAACCAGGAGCAAAAAAGTCAATGGGTCACATGTGTGGCGCTTCCTTTCCAAGATAGTTTGGAAAAATCGGCTAACGGTCCTTTACTTATTCAAGGTAACGTTGTAATACCAAGATTACCAAGAATAAAGAGTGGGCACTTTAAAACCTTGCTCCATATAGTAGCAGAGTGTGTGTTCAGCAATCCATATACTACAAATGTACCTATAATGTACTGTACTAAACACATTAGTAATTAGGGTATAAAAACTGTAAAAGAAGTTTCATAATAAATAGTTCTTATAAAGCGAAAATCTTCAGACGCAGAGCGCCATAACGGACACACATATAAATCAAACAAAACAGCTATGAGCCATGAAAGGCTTGACGAAAAAGGTGCGTTTTAGTAAGCTGACGTTTAAGTCTTGGAGCTTGGAGACACTGCGACTTCATCAGCTGATTTAAGGTGGACCCGTGGAAGTTTCAATAACTTTTCAGATGATGAACGGAGTGAACGTGATGGTTGGTAAGTGCAAAGCACAGTATAATAACGGCACGCGGCCGCAAGGTACTTTCGAAATGCTTGAAGGCAAAAACGGCCAGTTTGAATTTTATGCGAAGGTTCACGCGTAGCTAGTGACACAACAAATATACAAACATATACATTTACATTACATTTACATACATAGTAATTCGAAAATATACGAATACACACCTTTTAAATTCTACAATTAAACTTGCATACCTTGGTTTGTAACTTCTTTTTATACTATATATCTCACACCATTTACGCTCCCATAGCATCTCTACTGCTGGGACACAGCGCCACCTATTCCGTATCCGCATCGCTAATTGGCCGGCTATTCTTAGACATGCGCTACGTCATGGGACTCCCTAGCAGCCAAACGCTGTGTTAAAGGCTCTGCGATTAGCTTGAACAAGGAATGAAAAACGGTTTCGCGGTACCTTGGATATCGCGAAATGAACGAATCAGGTGGTCGATCTGATGTTAGAAACGGGTTCCTGACAAAAAAGACCCCTTAGCTCACTAGTTTTTGTAAGCCTGGCGTGTGGCATGATGAATTGACAGCAGCAATCGAGAATTGAGCCAGCTGATAAGGTAAGAAAAATGCTTGTATGAATGGTATTTTTCACGTTTTTTCGTCTTTTTCCAAAAATAAACCTATATTATAAACTAGTCAGCTAACTAGACAATTTAGTTAGGAATATTTTGGTGCGTAAATCGTTACGATAGGCCAAGTATTTTGCGCAATCTCCAGTGTACCGCAATGTACAAAAAATCAGAATCAACGCTATCTGACACTGTGTACGTGGAGTTTCCCACGCTCAGCCGATTATGATGTGGTTGATAACTCCCTAGCGCAGTGAAGATTTGCCAAGGTTTGCCAAGGTTCAACAATGGCCGGCGCTCTGTGCCAAGACGACACGGAAATGGTGTGATCTATCTATGTGAAAATTAGCAGTTAAAGAATATATTTACACCAGTATCACCTGTACCAAATATTGCCAGGAAAGCATGAGGATTCCTTTGCCACATAACCTTTTACACAACAACCGTGTTATATGGTCATGTTTTCTTTCTTGACGCAAACTTAGGTGGCACCCGCACTCCCCCCACAATTTTGATTTTTAAGTTTTGTTTTAGTTTAAGGACACAAACCTTCATGATTATAATAAAAAGTCAAGTGCTAAAAAGTTACTAGTTATAGGGTTATATAAACGAGAATCCAATTCTGAAGTTTGGGGAAGAAGGCTTTCAAGAGTTTTTCTATAATTAAAAACTACTTAATGAGAATTGCAACACCCTAGGGGGAACACAGCACTCAACACACAACTTACAAATTAAAAACCGACGTTTAGGAAAAGATAAAAACCTTCCTTCATCAGTGGTAAAAAAGACAAAAGGGTCTACATGTAAAACAAGCTGCAGCCCAGCACAAGGCAAGAAGCTATAGTTTGAAGGAGTGCACTGATCAGATTTTTGGGGCCACCTTGGGAAATGTGGGGGTACGTTGAAATAGGGGGTGGTGGGTCGGAATGGTATATTAGTACAGGCACGTATGGTCCAGTGGATTGAGCATTCGGCCCCGCACTCCAAGAACAGTGGGTTCGATTCCCACTGCGGCCAACGTGTTGTGCCCTGAGTAAACGCGCTTTACTCAATTAGCCTCTCCACCAGGTTGTATAAAGGAGGTCACCAGCATTATTAAATGCTGGAAAGTAACAGGACTCGCTGGCGGGAGGAGTGGCGAACCCCCAGAGCAAATAATACGGAGGAGTCGCCCAACGCTTAAGGAAAGAGAGATGGGCACTCCTGCGCACGAAAAACAAGATGCTCGGCACGACAATTTACTTAACTTAGTACAGGGGTAATTTGAAATCAAAATCCAGATTGTACACCAATGTATTGTCTTATTATAAGATTAAAAAAAAGGTATAGTTGTATAGGTTCAAACCTTTAGTTGTTACATGGCTAAAGCCCTATAAGGTGCAAGGTCATCCTGGGGCAAAACAATCCAGTGCTCGATTTTGTTGAAACCGGATGTTGAAAGCAGATATAGTCGGGGAGCCATAGTCCGGGGCCATAGACGATAACGGAATTAAAGAGTGAAAAACTAATGTTACGTGAGAGTCAACTTAATCGATTACCCTATTGTTGCCCATGTTCCCGGACTATGAGTACGCCGGACCAATAATTACTTTTCTACACCGGTGTAAAAAGTAATTGCCCTAGGTTATGACTTAAATCACATAATATTATTGAGGTGAAGTTTCCCAAAACTGGTGCATTGTGGGAGGACTCAATACACCCTGAGATAGCAGTGTGCTTGTAAGGCCACTTATAGTTGGTTGAAATGAAAGAATTTGAGCTGTTTCAAGTCAGGTATATTGCTATTATTATAGTGCTATTTTGAACCATAAGGTTTCACAAGATGTAAATACAAGTCCTCAACGGAACATCTCAGACCTTAAAGCTAACATTCTGCTTGAAGATCATCATATCTCCAACCTGATCAGTCATGAGATTAGGGTAGTTATCCCCGGTTTTTTTTTCGAGCTACTGGACCGTGAAGACTAGCATGCACCGTGGACCCTGGAGGCCAGTTCACTTTTTCAGTCAGGTATTCCCTGTAAGAATACGGTCGATATTGGTATGTCAGATCAAAATAAATGTAAACGACTACCAACCTTTTTGATATTCTTACATATTTTATACATACTATTGATAGCAAGCATGATTTTCAACCCAGATCTCGCCATTTCTCTCAGTTTTTAGGGTTCACTTATAATCCGGTCCATATAAAAGCACTTGGAAACCGGTCTACATAAAACACTGTCATTTGCAGAGGGGCCTGGACTGCCTCTGTTTCTCATGTTATTTACCGGTGTGAATCCATAAATGTGAACATTGCATTGATGAATGAGACTTGCATAACTTAGCACTATCTTCAGGAGAAACTGGGAATGTGTGTAAAGTACACACGGTACAAGGCACAGGGAACTTAGACACTGACCTCTACACATGGATAGCGGGTCTGAGTCGCCGATTGAAACATCAGGAAGTTGTTTTTTTACCTATACAATATGGCGGGAAACAATGCATACACCTTGTTAAACAATAGAACATCTGTGTGGAATATGTGCACCAGCAGGTGTATGCATTGTTTCCGCCATATTGTATAGGTAAAAAAACAACTTCCTGTTGTTTCACTCGGCGACCATTCAACTGTGCGGCAGCCCGCTATCCATGTGTAGAGGTCAGTGAACTTAGACAGTAGGGAAGATATTCGTGGGAAAACAATAACATAATCTTTTGTACAGGGGTCAAATTTTCAATATGCCCCGACACAAGGATGTTGAAAATTCTGAAATGTGACCTGTAACCATAGTAACTCAAAATAAATAACTTTCAGCATTAAATTGCATTAGTCATGTTAGTACTAAACTTCATGTCCATACTCTCGTCTTCAACTCCCGACTATAAAAATTACAACGAATACTATCATAAAATATACTCTATAAAATAGTTAATAACCACATTATTGAGTGGCTTCACCGAAAAACGGAATTATATTAACCATAACAATGAATTAAAACTCTCTAGTCTGACCATGCGCAATTTGAAATTCCCGCTAGTGTATAACGTGTTATGCGATACGGCCGGCACATTTGCGTCACACATGCCATAGGAAATACACATTATGAAAGCGTCACGTGTGAAGGTGTATGACGCTACTGTGCCGTATCGCATAACGCCTACACATATCCCACATACACTAGCGCGAATTTCAAATAGCGCATGTTCAGACAAAATGTTTTGAATTAATTTTTATGGTTAGTATAATTCCGTTTTTCCTGAAAGCACTTGATATGTGTTCAATAATTATTTTTATAGCGTATATTTTATAAGCTATTCTAAGTACAGGTTCTCCTTTAAATCCAATAAACAAACGTTCCAGAGATATTCGAACCAGTATGTAGTCTCACCTATGCAAATCGATTTGGCAAAAAGCAATATTGACTAGCGGGCAGATCTGATAGCGTTTATAAAGGTGACGAACCCCTGGGAAGTACATGATTTTTAATAAATACATTCTCTAATATTTTAAAAAATCAGTTCTACGCGTGTTCTCGCGTCTAGTATGTGCACATTTTCTTGAAAATGAATTAAATGTCATCTCCTTTTTTCCTGAATATCAGTGACCAGCGGATGTACACCACATTCCATTGACTCCAGCAAATAATGGCGCTATTGATAAGTAAATCCGTCCGTTATGCATAGGACAACGGATTTCATATTCTCTGTAACTGCAGAGCCATTGTTATTGTCCATGACAAAACCTTTCAGTTATTACCACCCAATTCTGATTGAGCTATAGCTATAGCCTCGCTCACGAATAAAATAAAACTGGAGCTTTTTATGTGAGTTCAATAACTTTGACCGTATATGTCATCATTTATTCAGAAAGGAAACGAAGATGAACAAAAATCACGAACAACTGTTGCTTGGCAAGCTGTGACCTAATACCATGGTGCAGAACCAAGACCCACATCTTAATCATGTTAATGTAAGACCTCTTTTCTATTCAATTTAAAAGTATGCTCGGCACCGGTGTGAAAGCAGATAAAGTCCGGCGGGAGCCACAGTCCGGGGCTCCATAGACGACAACGGAATAAAGCGTAAAACTAATGTTGCGTGAAGAGTCAACTGAATCGATTGCCCTATTGTTCATCATTGTTCCCGGACTATGAGTACGCCGGACAATAATTACTTCTACACTTGTTTACCTGCATTTCATATAGGTGAATGATTTTCGATTTCTGCTAAAAACGCAGTAAATTGAATAGAAATTGGGTTACACGGCAAGTTACGGGTTTGGTTCTGTACAAAGATGTTAGGTCGCAGTTTGCCAAACAACTTTACCCCCATGAGTTTTGTTCACTTTCGTTTCGAATAAATGGTGAAATAGAGGGTCAATGTTAATTGAACACACAGTAGATTTAAATTTATTTATTCGTGAAAGAGGACAGTTCATTTGTGTTGCACACCATGAAAAATAGTTTAATCTAAATCGGAGTGGTGGTATAACACCTGAAATATTTTCAGCTGCACGGATAATAACAATGGCTTTGTAGTTCGAAATGAAAAAGGAATCTGCATACCGAGCGGATTTACTTATCAACAGCCGCATTATTTGCTGGAGTCAATGAATCATGATGTACATCCGTTGGTCACTGTTTTTCAGGGCAAAAATTTAGATGACATGTAAATAATTTTCTAGAAAATGTGCACATACTAGATGTAAGAACACACGTAGAAATGAATTCTATAATTTTAGAAAAAAGTATTTCGGAAGAATTACGTACTTCCCAGGGGTGCCTTGGTCACCTTGTTCCTTATCCGAGCATCTTTTTCGCTTTGGCCTCATGGCCTTATACTTCATTTAACACGATCGCCTGGTTATGATTGAAACATGGAAAAGGCAGTTATTTAAAATGTTGCCCTTGTAAACCAACAATTATTATAGCAATAATAGCACATTTTTTATAGAACGCCCCCAATTTTCTAATTTTTTGAAAATTTTGCAAAGTTACATTAGTACTGGTAAACTACACCTGTGAATGGTAAAGCTCGAACTTTTCTATTTGTTGCATAAAAAGGAATTTTCTAATTAGAATAAATAATATCAGATCCCGATAATAATTCAACGGCCGTCATTCCAATGTCAGGGAAATAGCGCCATGTACGTAACGCTCAACCATTAGCTGTTCCGTTCGTTCACGCAAGTCAATTCTTGAGATTGTGCTATTCCGTAATGGAGAGACAGAAATTTCACGTTTCCAGCGCGAGTTAGAGGTGATCTTTTTAAATAATTTAATTAGGCATTAAGTGAATAATGACCATTGATATTGATTTTCACACATCTGCCCCATTAAAAAATAAATAAAAAGAAATAAAACAAATACGCCATATGTGCCGAACAGATTTCTTTTAATCGAATACGGAATAGAAATCAACTGCGGCAATCCAATTTTGAGTTACAAAGTATTTAAAATTACAGAGCAACAACAATATTGAAACATGGATGATTGAAACATGCAAATGAGGTATCAAAATACTTTCAAAAATTTGATTCAGATGCCAATTTACAAATTTGATATGCAACGATCCGTAATGATCCCCCATAAATGTTGATTACCTTTTAGTTCTCTGCATATAATGATTTTTTGTATGTGGTTCTTTCCTCAGAATGACAAGTGGACATAAACGTTCATTTTAAAATGAAAAACTCATATATGTTCCTGACCGGATTCGAACAAGCGTCGTTCTTTTACTAGTCAGGGTTTTTACCACACGAAGTGCGTGAATTGCGGAAATATAAATAAATCTCAAAGTGTATTGGATATGGAATCACCTGCACAGGTCAAGTTCAATGTCACCTTAGAGGTCACAAAAGGTCAAATGAGGTCAAAATACATTAAAAGATGCAGAATAAGGTTGCATAACTCTAACACATCATAAACATTTTCATGGATCTATTTGTGACATACATTTCGACTTAATCAAAAACGGTCTTCTTCATTTAAAGGGACACGAGGAGATTTTCTGAGCATACAAATTTGTATAAATTTGCATTTTGTTGTAGAATACCAACCGAGGACATTTCGAAGGTTTATTGAACAAAGAAAAGAAAACAAAAAAACTAAGTTTTAAACTTGCCTGCTGTCCTGATCGGCCCCATAAACAAGCATACTCGGATATCTGTCATGCACGACAGAAAATACAAAAGCATATTATTACATGAAGATTGCTTTTTCGGCTTATTCCCTCTAGGTTTGATTTAATATATTGGTAAAATTGTTTTAAAAATAGGAGGGGGCATATTTTGCTGGAAATGTCCTCTTATCTCATTAAGCTTAATACATTAACTTAACCATGAACATTTCATTGAAGAGACACAGGGACATAGCTCACTGGGGGTACATTTCTGTCAATTTGTTTGAAAATGCTACAAGTCAAATCACATTTTAATCACCAAAAGCCACAAAATAGAACAATCGGATTAATATATTTTATACTTTTACACTGTGATGGTCAACATTTCAAAGGGAAAATCATAGTGCTCTGTCCATTAGTAGATTGGGGGCATGAATACATAGATTTGGGTCATGAAGTTGGTAGCAGGTCAAAATAGGCCAGGTAGAACGCTCAACCGTTAGCTGTTCCGTTCGTTACACGCAAGTCCAATTCTTGAGATTGTGTATTCCCGTAAGGGAGAGACAGAAATTCACGTTTCCAGGAGAGTTAGAGGTGTATCTTTAAATAATTTAATTAGGCATTAAGTGAATAAGGGACAATGGATATTGATTTTCACACATCTGCCCCATTAAAAAATAAATAAAAAGAATAAAACAAATACGCCATATGTGCCGAACAGATTTCTTTTAATCGAATACGGAATAGAAATCAACTGCGGCAATCCAATTTTGAGTTACAACGTATTTAAAATTACAGAGCAACAACAATATTGAAACATGGATGATGAAAAACATGCAAATGAGGTAATCAAAATACTTTCAAAAAGTGATTCAGATGCCAATTGAAAATTGATATGCTACGATCCGTAATGATCACCCCTAAATTTGATTACCTTTTAGAGTTCTCTGCCATATAATGATTTTTGTATGTGGTTCTTTCCTCCGAAGACAAGTGGACATACAACGTCATTTAAAATGAAAAAAACTTCATTATGTTCCTGACCGGATTCGAACAAAGCGTTCGTTCTTTTACTAGTCAGGGTTTTTACCACACGCAGTGCGTGAATGTCGGAAATATAAATAAATTCAAAGTCGGATTGGATATGGCATCACCTGCACAGGGTCAAGTTCAAGGTCTTTTAGAGGTCACAAAAGGTCAAATGAGGTCAAAATTACATTAAAAGTAGGCAGAATAAGGTTGCATAACGCTACAATCATAAACATTTTCATGGATCTATTGTGAAGACATTTCGAATTAATCAAAACACGGTCTTCGTCATTTAAAGGGACACGAGGGGAGATTTCGGCGCATACAAATTTGTCTAAATTTGCATTTTGGGTTAGAAATACCAAACCGAGGACATTTCGAAGGTTATTGAACAAAGAAAGAAAGAAACAAAAAAACTAAGTTTTAAACTTGCCTGCCTGTCCTGATCGGCCACATAAACAAGCAATCGGATATCTGTCATTGCACGACAGAAAATAAAAAAGCATATTATGACATGAAGTTGCTCTTTTCGGCTTATTCCCTCAGGTTTGATTAATATATGGGAAAATTGTTTTTTAAAAAATAGGAGGGGGCATATTTTGCTGGAAATGTCCTCTATCTCATAAGCTTAATACATGAACTTAACCATGAACATTTAATTGAAGGACAAAGGGACATAGCTCACTGGGGTACATTCTGTCAATTTGTTTGAAAATTGCTACAGTCAAATCACATTTGCTAATCACCAAAAGCACAAGATAGAACAATTCGGATATTAATATATTTATACTTTTACAATGTGATGGTCAACATTTCAAAGGGAAAATCTAGTGCTCTGGTCCATTAGTAGATTGGGGGCATGAATACATAGATTTGGGTCATGGAAGTTGGTAACAGGCCAAAATAGGCCAGGTAGAACCACAACACAGCGGTATGCATGTTAAGCATCTTGAATTTTATGAGCAGACGTACTCAATTGGTACAATGGGCTAGGTCGTGCATGCACAAACCAAAAAAAAATGCCAAATATTCTTTTAATGCTTAAAAGATGAGTCGGTCTCAGTAAATTTATCCCAATTGCATATGCTATTGCACAGATAACGATAAAAAAACATGTGAAATCTCAACTTTGAATGAATTGGGGGTGTTATTAAACACAAGGTATCTGGGTCTTCTTTTTAAGACCATTTATCATAATAGAAAGGTCAAACAAACTCAAGGGTCTCATAGTGTAGGAAAACTGACATTTGCATATAACTGGTTAATCACTAAGTGCCCAAGGGGGGGGGGGTTCCATGTACCCAAACATTGATTTTTTTTGCGATTTATCCGGGTTACGCAATCAAATTTTTCAAGGAGGTTTTTTGCTAATTGTCTGGATTTATGAATACGCTTCTTCTGAACAAAAAAAAATGAATCCGCCCACGGCTTTCATTAGAATAAGAGGTTGGGTCCCCTAGGACCCCCCCCCCCCTTGGCACTAACGGAAGTGAAAAAATCAAGATATTTACTAATTAAAAATTTTTAAAGGTAATTAAAAAAGAAAAAACCTACAAATATAAAAAATTTAAATATTAATTAATAAATTAATAATACTTAAATCAAAAAACTTTAATGCTGATAGCCATCAATTCTAATTTTGTCATGCCGTGCTCTTAACTGTGTAAGTCTATGGGAAAAATAAGGCGATTGTTGAAGTTTGTGAGAAACATACAAGATGGTATAAATTTGGCTATATTTTGCAATGATTATTTTAATTGGTTATTCTAGAGTAGTATAATGAAAGTGAATATTTTGGTCAAAAACATTAATGAGTGCTGAGGATGGAAATGTTCGACCCACTATGTTTCGAAGAGTGACATTTTCTCCTCCCCCCCCCCCCACCCTGGGGTAGGTCATAGGTCAAAGGTCGGATTCATTTTTTATTGGGGTATGTTTTCTTAGTTGACCCCCATTTATTTGGTTAGTGTCATGATCAAATTCCCACGGGAAAGTGGTTATACTGGGTTGGGTCCCTAAGGAACCCCCCCCCACTTGGGCACTAACGGAGTTTTTTAGCTTGGGCCTTAAGTGTTAATATATCCTATGCATTTCTTTGCTTCAATGAGTATGAGTCTTTACACAAACACTGTCATTCTAGTAGATATTCTTTGCAATGCAAAACAAACTAATTTAGGTCTTACCCAGGATTGAAAGGACAGGAAAGTTGAGAGTTTTCATCACTTCAGTAATTGTTGTACAGGAATCAAGGAAAAACCCACTCATACACACTGTTAAAGTACGTGGAACATTTTATTTTAGGAGGCCCACTAAATGTGAAAATGGAATTTTTTGTACAGGAGTATATTTTATTTATCTAGGAATCACAGTATTTATCTATACAACAATATATCAACTCAGGTTATTAAAATGCATAAAATGATGTATTTATCAAGAGAAAGGTAAATGACCTAGATGACACCAAATGACCATGTTTGACCTTGAAGATGAGACGGTGACGTGGTCCAGATCTTAAAAATCATCAGTTTACAATTAAACGTTATGCCAAGTTCATGCTTTTATAAGAAATGCACAATTATGTTAAAGGGAAACCTCAAAAAAAGAGTGGATGCGTATTTAACGAATTCACGAGGGCGAAGCCCCGAGTGATTTCGAACTACGAACCCACTCTTTTGAGAGGTTTCCCTGAGTTAAACCATTGCTCACAAGGTAAAATCAATGTCAGTGACAAACTCATCAATCCTTTGAAATCTTTTGCATGATTTACTCATACGTTGTGGGAGTCTGAAAGAGTTGAAGCTGGTAGGCAACGAAAGATTAATAGAGATCTCCTTTTCGAGGTCCACACATCAGAAACTGTGGAGATGCATACTTTGCTACATGCACATGTGCGTGTCATCTTGATGTCTCAGGTGCCCATTCAGTGGACATGCTGGATACAAAGGTTAAGCGTAGTTTCGAAAAGCTCTTGCAAGGAGGAATGGATTTTTGGAAAATTAGGAAAACACTTTTTGTTGTCAAACCCAAGATATCAGCCAACTGCAGAATCACCACTTGGGATACTATTGACCGACAGACGAATCTTTATACCGGAGTTTATACGGGGACAAGACTTTTTTAATTAATTGTATTAATTCCAACGGGATATGCACTTGGATTACATACAACATAGTTTAGGATGCACTTGCCAGGGAGCAATGGATTTAGGATTAATACATGAGGAATATATTAAGGGCAACGGTATTTATCAATAAGCAGGATATCAAGCTACTTCCTACACTTCACTCTGGACTACTGCACACCACATCCTGGGTTGGGACAAACCGTGCAGAACCTCGCACACCGAATAACCTACACATGCGACCCACCAACCATGGAACCGCCGCACCCGATCATGCCCGAACTCCCTATACAGGACACAGATTTAATTTTGCAAATTCCGTTACTATTCCCCCGGAGTATGCCAAGGATTACAACATTTACAAATGCCAGATGTGCAGTCTGGAAGGTGCGTGAAATTGTTTCATTTTATAACCAAAAATGTTCCGGGGAGGGGTAGGGGGCCAACTCACATATATGGACAATACGTGGACGTGTCGTAAGTATGGGTCTCATTTTCAACTTCTGGTATATGAGAAGACACTTTTTTCATGCCATTTTAGTATAGTATAGTAGTACCTTTTTAAAAAAATCTTATAAAATTTGTTAGAAAATGAGTCTGAGTCAAATTTCCAAACTCTGAAGCCAAACTTTGCTAATACCGTTCGAATTGTTGAGGAAAAATGGCATATTAATGTTAATTTGGCCATAAATCTACATTTCTTGTATAGCTATAGCTTTTTCAACAAAAATTGGTATAGATAGGTACATGTTGGCAGACTCTCGGAGGCACGTCCCTACCAAAGCAAAATTTGAGACCCCCGTGGAAATTGTCTCGGTGCACGCTCGGATGACATTTTTAAATGCGATTTATGACATGACATTTTGATAATGTTTTGAGTGTCTTATCGACAGTTTTTAAAAATGAGCCAAAAAGGTAAATAACGATAAAAAAACCAGGTAGCGGTAGACACATTGATTTTTTTACTAAAAAATACAATGACGCTGAGGTTCGGGCAAAAGAAGCTGAGAGATAAACATTTTTTGTTTGGCAATATCATATTACAAGATGAAATGTTCAATTTATAGTGGCGTTTTGTTCGTGACAAGGCATAGTAAATATGGGTAATTTTACCTCCAAGCAACCTACGTTTTTTGACCCCCTCTGCATTCCCCTAACACTTGTGAAAAAGAACCCCATAGGACACGTGTATATGTGTAAAATATAGATGAACGTCCCCGCCAATTGGGTTGTTTTGACATCACATTAGGACCGTAAAATAGCCTAATTCATAATCATAGGGGATAATACAAACTGATAATTGAAAACAATAGTTAACAAGATTAATCACTCGATTGGACAACAATCCGGGCAGGTAAACTTGATTTAAACTCTAAATGATACCTTTAACACGAGGCCTAAACAATAACCGAACTTTACATGATACCTTAAAGTGAAAAAAATTATTAATCCGCAGTTAAAGAAATTATAATTCGATAAATTCAATCTGTAGTAAATGACATTCAAGCATAGGCCTAAAACAGTTAATAATTATACAGTAGAAAATTTGAAAGATGGAAATAAAGTTAAAAAATCCAAAAATCCAAAAATTATAATATATATTTTAAGGCCCAAAAACAAGAACCGAAAGGTATGTTACATTTGAAAACTACCTGACAAAGATTGAGGCTGACATTAAGTTGAGGAAATTATGCAAATACATGAAATAGATCAACCATAGATATAAGACCGAACGAAAATAGGTGGAAATTTTAAAAATCAAACATGTTAACACTGGAGTGCATATAGTTAAAAAAAAACAACACGTGTACAAAAAATAATAAAATACAAAAAATATTTAAGAACAACAAAAAAAGAACTATATGTATCCCAATTCGTTATTTTCACATGATTTCGTTTATTATTTTGTAGAACACCATTTTATATTCGTTTCACCCGTAAATACCACAACCATGGTCAATCTATTTACTAAATCGTGAGATCAATTGCTTCGAATCTTCTGTTATACATGTTAATGGGTGGCGTTTTAAATTCCCCGTAGTTTCGAAGATTCGAATCCACACTTGACTGTAGATTCGTAGATACGAATCTAAACTAGACATGATAACAGAAAGATTCGTAGAAATTAGAACACGGTTAGTAAATAGAGTGACGTCACTTGCAATGTTTAATACCAATATAATGTCGCTATCTGCTTAAATATGTGTTACATAGATGCAATGTTGATGCACAAGCGTTCAGCCATTAATATGATCTCGTGTTGGTATTGGACTGTTTTAGCGACGAAAAAAGGAAAAAACCCTTTGTTTTACAGGAGAGGCGAGACCTTTCGAGTTAGGGTCGGTCGGTCGGGGCGAATTTTTTTTTTTCTTTTCTTTTCTGGAGCTTCAAAATTGGCGAAAATAGTACCAAAAATCTGAAAAATCCAGAACTAGGGTAAACAAATCAATTTAAAATTTTTTACAAACAAATTTATAAAAAAATTTCCAAAATTGATCAATTTGGGCTAAAAAACAGGGATGATTTTACTGATTTTGGAAAAACTAAAAAAAAAAAAAAAAAAAAATTCTGCAAAAAATGAAAAAATCCGGGTCGGTCGGGCCCGTAAAACAGGGTTTTTTTTTCGTCGCCTTAACGATCTGTTTACGAGCGCGGCGATTATGAATAGTCAGAGGGTTTACTAGGCGTTCTCCTTCTCTCCTACCTCTATTAGGAGAGTACTGGAACTCCCCAAAGTGGCTTAGTTTAGGAGTTTAAGCGTCCCACCCTACAATAACCTACATCATACATCAATGGAAAGCTTTCTGTCTAACTTTCAGATTAGGCATGAATGTGAAAATTGCCAATGTGGGGCCGAAGGTGGTTTTGGGGCATTTTATCCAAAAACACATTATTTGGGCAAAAAGATTTTTGAGATATTGGTATTGTTGCCCTCTATATTACATGCCCCATCTATGTCATAGTTTCCGAACATCTATGTGCGTCCCCAGAAGCCCCACAATAAGCTTCTAAAGTTTTGTAAATATTACAGTAAGTTAGGCAGATATTGGGGAATATATTCGTTTTTTTTCTCAAATTCATGTTTTAAAACCTGAAAAATAGTTAAACTTTTAACTAAGCATTTAAAATATGCATATTTAATTCTCCAAATTGAGCTGACAATATACTTGATCTACAATTGGCATTCAGATTAGGTATGATGTTGAACTGCCAATGTGGGCCAAAGGGTTTTGGGTCTTTTAGCCAAAAACATACATTTTGGGGTAAAAAACGATTTTTGAGATATTGGTATTTTTGACAGCTTTTATTACATCCCCTCTATGTAAATAGGTTGCAAACATATATTGCACCCCAGAGGCTCGCAATAAGCTTCTAAATTTTGTAAAATATAACAGTAGTATCGGCGATATTTGGTGAAAATATAACGCTGTTCTTCCTCAAATCATGTTTCTTCTAAAACCGGAAATATTTGAACTTTTTAGTTAGCATTCAAAACGTTTGTGTTTTATGCTCTAATTGAGCTGAAAATACTTGAGCCTCCCAGTGGCATTCAGATTAGGTTAAATGATGTGGAACTGCCAATATGAGCCAAGGTGATTTGGGGTCCTTTTAGTCTAAAACTAATTTTTGGTAAAAAAAGATTTTTTGAGATATTGATAATTTTTTTATTTTTTAAAACCAATCTGTAACAATAACATGCCCCTCTATTTAATTAGGTAGGTTTTCAGAACTAGTTTTGTGTCCCAGAACCTCACAATAAACTTCTAAGTTTTACAAAATATACAGTAAGTATAATGCGATAATTGAGTGAAAATATACGTTTTTCGTTTTTCTCAAATTGAAATGTTTCTAAAAGCTGAATATAGTTAAACTTTAGCTACACTTTTAAAAACACCATGTTTTTATTGCTCTAAATTTTAGCTGAAAATACTTAAATACCATTGGCATTCAGTGTAGGATTATGTGACATGTTCACTTGGGGGCCAAATTATCCAAAACATGCGTTTTTTCTCTTTTCTTTCTCTGGGCACACTATGATTTCTAGATAATGGTATTTATGTTAGTAGATTTTGAACTATGGTCATAACCTCAGCAGCTTAAAAAGGGCCCATTCACTGGGGAAAGTGGTAAATCGCAAAAAATCGGCAATCATTCCTATGAAAATCTAAAGATACATGTATTTGAAGAAATCAACCCGTGATTCTTTGAAATTTTTATGCGATTTGAGATTAACTTGTGAATTCACTTCAAATTCTCCAAATTCCTCCAAGATTGTTTGGTTTATAATTTCTCAAACTTAAAGGGGCGTGTTCCGTCGTCTTTTTTGATATCCGATGAAAGACCATATTTTTTCTCCATTGTCGTCCTGAAATTTGAGACCTAGAATCCATGTCATTCCAAAGATATAAACAAAAAACCGCCGTTTTAGTGGGTAAACCACTTTATTTATACACAGTATTAATAGGGCTTTGCAACATGCATATGCGTCTACCATCAAAAACGCAAGTTGTTTCCCACGGTACTTGATGGGTGTATGTGCAAGGCCAGTCTCTCATATCAAGTAGCAGACACAACAATACTATGGCAGTCCACAGTATCCAAATCATGGCGAGTTTTCCCGCGTATGTCGAGTTTCAGCGCTGTGTATACGAGTTTTCATCGCCATATGTCGAGTGTGCAGAGTGATATGTCGGTTTACAAGAGTTATCTGTCCAGGTGGCCCTCTATACATAGAGTTGTGCTCTCTATAAGTTATGGTGAGTTTGACATAGTTCATGTCCAGTTTTACGCTTCACGTATCAAATAATGGCGGGTTTTCCCGCGCATGTCGAGTTCACGCGCTGTGTGCTCGAGTTTCCTCGCAATATGTCGAGTGGGTTTTGCAGCGCTATATGTCGAGTTTTACAGCGCTGAGATGTCCAGTTTGCCTCTTATAATCGAGGTTTTGCTCTCTAATTGGTGAGTTTGACATAAATCATGTCGTTTCAAAATCTCGACATGATTTTTCTCAACTATGAGGGGAAAAATAGACGTGATTTTTTGGTTTATGTGTAAAAAAATTCATGTCGAGTGGGCTTCTGTGAGAAAACCAAATCATGTCGAGTTTGCTCATGTTGAGAAAAAATCATGTCGAGTTTGCTCATGTTGAGAAAAAAACTCATGTCCAGTTTGCACAGTTGAAAAAAATCATGTCCGGTTTTTAAAACTCGAGGCATTCGATTTATTCGGGACATGATTTATTCTTGACACATTGATATGAAAAACTCGGCAATTAGAGTTCAAACTGGATAGGCGCGTGAAACTCGAAATATAGCGGGGGTTGGTGGGTAGGGGGCTGAAACTCGATATACAGCGCATGAAACACTCGCAATGATTGATACGTGGAGCGCGTGCCATACAATACACCTATCGGAACAACCACCTTTACTCAAACCCTATGTGATTGATTTAAGGAAATCCTGTGCAATTTTACAAATTCTTATGCGATGGATGTAGTTTGGTTGCGATTTTATGGAAATTGTGGGCAATGTAACAGATTTGTGCGATTTAACAAAATCATATGCGATTTAACAGAGAACCTTGTGTGATTTAACAGATCTTGTGGGATGTAACATTAATTCTGTTCCAATTTAGGAAATCATTGGCGAGTTTACAAAGTTTAGTGACGTGGGAGGTGATTTTTTTTTTCCCCTTCCTCTATTACTCCCTCCCTATTTTGTATTGTAGCAGGAATCCGGTTTGATTTTAAGAAAACGTGTGATTTTTACGTTATCTTATAAAATCTTGTGTGTGCTTTAAGCATACAAAATTTTGTAGCTTTTGCAAAATAATGGACACAATACTTTTAAAATTTGGTCAATTTTGGCATTTTCCCACTTTACCCCAGACTAGACACCCCCTTGGATAAAATGCCACAACGTACTACATATTTAGTATGAATAACTGTGGCTGTAACAAAGAAAATATGTACAACTTGAATCAAAATCTGTGGAAGTTAGAGTAGAAAGGGTTTATAGTTACTATTTGTCAGTTGTATGTTGTTTCTTGGCAGTACCTGTACTTTTGTGCATGAGATTTAATTCACATACTTATTTTTGTCCATATTTCCATGCCAGTTTGGCTTGCAACATTATATTGAAAGTCTTCTATAAAAACTTTAAAAAGTGAAAATCATTAATTCAAAGATCTAATGCAGTGGAGACCTGGCGAGTAACATTTGTTAAACCTAACACCCGGGCCCATTAACAGGATTAGTTTAGGGGGGACTTTTTTTCAAAAGGGGACTTCCCCCAAATTTTACCTCCTCAAATGAAGGGGGGGGGGGAATTTTTTATTTTTTGAATTTTGAATACAAATTTGAACCCTTTTGGGAAAACTAAATAGTAATTTTGGGGCACAAAAAACTCTCAATTCTCGACTCCGCTGCAAAATCGTGTTTTACTTTTTGAAGATCTTTTAGGGTTTTGCCTTTTATATTGTCTCTTTTATATTTTCGTACTTGTTTTGTCATATTGTCTTTTCAAAGTTAATTTGTTTGGGAAAATATACATCATGTTAGGGCATGCTGCAAATCACCGTTTACTAAGTTAGAAGCCTACTCATTCACTAATGATACTAAGAAAAGGAGCATCATTTTCATGCAAAGATTCCTTCAGAGCCAAAGGTTATGTAACTCTTGCTCTTTAAATGACGGTCGGAGATGCATTTATTAATGCATGAATGCACATTTAAGAAGATCTTCATTCTAAATTAAAAAAATGATATTGTAATTTGTGAGATTTATGGATTAGTGTCCGATAATGGGGAATTTTCCTTTTCTGGAAATCCAGTTTAAAAACCTGCCATATTATATATTATCCCTGATATAATGCTATCGGAAACGGGCAGCTTATGTTCTCTCGGGTTACAAAATTTACAGCAATCTTCATCCATCATTCATCAAAATGATATTATAAGAAACACCAAATGCTCCAAGTCCACCCAACATTGTCCTTAAACGTTAATTAATTGCAAAAAAATAATTGACATATTGGGAACCCAATATTACTTGTGCATGAAGCTAAATATCAATCAATATTGACAAAAAGTATGACTATTTGTTCATGGATGATCTATTTGGTACCTTGGTCCTTATTTTTAGCCCCATTCCTGTTCTTTTCTCGGGTGCGACCCCCTGTCGGTCCTCTTTGCCTTCTCCTTTCTTGTCATGTGTCCTCAGAAATTTTCTCAATTTTATTTTTTTTTATTGTTTCCACTCTTACATTGAAGGTGGAATGCTTTTAACATGTTTCTGTTACCCCTTGCCTGAATAAACCTAGGTCCCACTAGCCTACCAACTAGTTAAATTTTGAAATAATAAAATAAGTAAAAAACACACAGAAATAAATAAAAATATTTGTAAAATAATGAGCATTTCAATGGTGATTGACAAATTAACCCATTTCATTTGTTTTTTTTTTTTTTTTGTTAATTAATTTCTGCTACATCTATATTGCAGCACTTTACAAGGAATATCGGAAAAAATGGAACATGAAAACAAATGCAGGAGACAGGGGCCAAAGTCGTGCGACAGCCCCAAACCAAACCACAGACAAGCCATACATAAAAATGCATCAAAAATTGAGCTCATTTAAAACACATTTCATTTATTTTGACTTACTAAGAAAATTTTCACAAAAAAGCCTCAGAGACAGATACAATAAGAAGAAAAATTTCATAAAAAAATAAAAGCGATCCCAATCGATATTTTTTAAATACTAAGATTTGGACAGTCAAAAATATGGTTTGCAACTGTTTTGACCTCATACACTACATTGGCCCGATATGAACCAACTACCTTACACAGTTTGTATACATTTTAGTGATCCTGTTATAATAAATAATAAGGAATGTAATATTCTCGCACTAACTTCTTTAGTGAAGACGTATGTAACATCGTATAAAAATACCATCTCTACCAATCTTTAACAAAAAGGATTCCCATCATGGTCCCGGAAGGGGGGGGGGGTCACTGTCCATTAACAAGGGTGTATCATGCAAGACCAAGAACATGTAAAAAGGGCATTTTTTCCAGATTGTACACGATACATACGTTTGTATCGTTGCGCGTTCATATGATGTGCAAGTGGTAAGCTATTCAGTACATCCTACGTAGAAACACATTTCAGAAAAAGCTAATGTTTGCAAGAACCATATTTATGCATTTGTCAAATAGTGCCAATACTTGTAGCGGGTGTAGAATTTTAACTTGCCTATATTGGACATTTGAAACGGTAAGTTTACTTTCAAGTAGCTTTAATAATTATTTTGAGGAAAAACACAAAATTTCCAAGTCAATTCACCTATACTTACTTTGTATTCTGTACTCTTAAAAAGCTTAATTTGAAGTTTAAGGCATGATTATTAGTTTAAAATTTACTAACATAGAAAGGCCAAGTTACCATTATCTCACCAAAATTGATTTGTTTTGGGACTATAATGGCCAAAATACCCTCAGTCCATCTTGAACATGTGTTAAATCATTACCTACACTGAATGGATTGCAGTATTTATAGCTTAAAATCGACCTAAAAATGAAGGTTTTGAATGCTAGTAAAGTTTGCTCTTATTTCGGTTTTGGAAATCATAAATTTGAGGAAAAATGCACATTCGCTCAAAGATTTCATAGACTTACTAATATTTTGGCACTTTAGAAGCTTTTTATGGCTTTGGGCCAAATAGGGTTCTGAAACCTTCTATGACGCGCCTCGTTTCTGCCAAATATATTTCTAGGAAGGTCTCTACTAAAACTGGAAACTTCCAATAACCCAATTATGTTGCGGCCTCGAAGATTTTCCTAAATCATGTAGCGAAACCGTGACCTCTTTAAACTATTGGAACGTTCCAATTTTTCGTGCATTGATTGGTCGTTGTGGAAGTGTGAGGTTCCGTGTATTCGAGCAGAAGCGCCAAGGACGATACTGTAGAGCCAATGCCTGCAATGGAATAATGGCATCGTGTTGGGCCGAACTGTCGGTCATAAACAGGTGAAATCGTGTCACCGGATATATGTACTGTAGTTGTAGATACCTCTTAATTAAATGTCCGATGTTTGGTTACACGTTCCTTCTTCTTGGTAAATGTCTGTTACTATTATCTCAAAATGTTCGTATTATGGTTGTAGTGTAAGTGAGATTATAAAACCCAACAGCAAAACCATGCCGTACGCATTAGCGATTTTCACCAGACACTATGCTAGTATTTAGTATTACACTTTGTCGCAACATTTGGGGCACTTCATTATAAATGGTGGTATGCTTGTAGATACAGTAATGATATAATTATGTAAGTGATGTTTTGCCGACTAGGCGAAAACTGTCGGGGCCCAATTAAAACTGAGGCAATTGTTTATTCCGTACGTCCATTTTGCCAGGCCCAGTCTATTGGGCTGCGAAGGTTGGTGTTTTGGGCGCTAAACACTTCCACCAATCAAAAGCAAGACCAGGAGAACCAATAGGAAATGTTTTGAGAACGGTTCCGGATATTTCGCAACAGGTTTTCCGATTTTGACCAATAGAGCCCACATTTCCATCAACCTTCATTGGACATAAACATGGAAGGTTTCCTTTAATTTTTGAGACCCTCTCGATGCGAAATATCTGGCAGAAACGGCGGGCGCGGCGCGCCATAACCTTCTTACATAGATGGGGCAGTATAAATATGTCCAAAAATACCACCCTTGTGAGCAAAAGAGGCAGACTAAATCCCCTCCAAGGAAGGGGAAACCGCAGATTCAGGGAGTGACATCACAAGCAAGTGACAGCGACACTTAAATGATCAAGTAACTATAGCACATGCAGCACAGATCCTGACTGACCAAGAACTTTATTGTCAATATTGTATTAACCATTAACTATTGAAAAAACAAAATAACAATTGAGCAAAAAGAAAAGTTAAATTACACCAAAAAACTACCAAAAAATGATAAGATGGAAGATGAATAACTGCCACAGTGTGTGGGTTGTTTTTTAAGGAATAATATATGTTGGTAGTTCAAAAAAATTAAAAATAATTAAACAATATGCTAAACATTAATAAACTGAATGTTAAGAGGCTTGGACACAAAAAGAACAAGATTAGCAAACTTTCAAATGTTAAAAAAACATAGATGTGGACATCTTATTCGTGCAAGAACCATCTTGTCCTCGACAAAATCATTTGAAATAAATGGAAAGCTGAATGGGGAGGTGTTTTTTATGCAGTTCTGTAGTACAATACACAGTAAAAGGATTGATAACTTAATTTCACGCCAATGCGAAGTTTAAAGTTGAAAAGTTATAAAAGATCCTAATGGAAGATATTTATTGTTAAAATTGAGAAAGATAATAATGTGTATAACTTATGGGCATGATATGGGGCCAAATATAGAAAGTGAAGAAAAACTTCCATTCAAAAAAATTGACAAACTTTAAACAGAACATGGAGATCAAGGATATAAACATACTCAGGTGGAGATTTTTAAATAGGACATTGACAAGGTCAGGTAAACTCAAGTAATAACAACAATGGTCTGGAAAAATTTATTGAAACAAATGGACGTTATGTGATACATGGCGAAAAAAAAATGCCAATGATAAAAAAAAAAGCGTTCACGTGTCAAAGAATCAACCCCCCTGTGTATCGACAATAGCATATATTGTTATACCAGTGTTTTATTAGAACATACTATACACTGCTGGAAAATCGTAACGCACCAGGAACAGACCATTTGGCTGTGAAGCTTCACGTAAATACAGAAACATATCAAACGTGGTAGGGGAGTGTGGAAATTCAATAATTAGTTTGCTTAAAGAGACCAAGTACAAAAATTCCTAGTAAAACGAATTAATGATCAATGTAGTCTAGACAGATGAAAGCATCCTAAACAAACGATGTTTGGGATCTATGTCAAAAACGCCAAATTCGAGGTTTTACAATTAAGTATTGTTAACAAAAAGAATAATCAAATCCAAAAAATTGTAGATTTAGAGAAGAAAATG